>FIZU01020788.1:0-47958 GCA_900064475.1 Pseudococcus longispinus | reverse complement strand
CGCAGGGACAAAAAAGTGCTTGAAATTTCCTTTAAAACGAATATACACAAGGGGGTCAAAAAATTTGGGGTTTGGTTGTAATAATGTCAAAAAAGTCATTCGAAAAGGTCAAGCTAAGTCAAGCTTTTTTCTCGAAAAATTTTGTTAGACACCCTGGAAAAAATGAAAGTTGCTTATTGAAATCTCACTTTAACGCGCTTACGTTGTTCCAATTCCGGAAAAATTACTAGAACGATAGAAAATTTGTTGAAAAAGTTGCGAAACCGAGTCGAAACACGGTAAAGGTTGTTGAAATAAGGTTGAAATCGTTTAAAATTGTTTAAAATTGTTCAAAAACTCTTTTGAAATGTGAAAAATCTTACAAGTTACATAATTTTTTTCAAGATGTCACAAACGTGGATATGGTATATTGACAGAACTAGTTTTATAAGCGATGTTATTTTTGACCGATTTTCCATCTTTTTCAAAATATTTTCAAATCCTTTCTGAAATTTTTTCAATGTTCTACATACTGTAGCTATCTTTGTGATTTTTAGATGTTTTTCTCACATTTTAAACCCATTTTTATGGTATTTAAAGCAAGTTTTTTTCAATTTTTATTTCATTTTTAACAGTTTTTACTCATTTTGCAACAAATTTTGTGATGTTTTCTAAAATTTATACGGTACAATTTTTTTCAATAATTTAACCATACATCGCCAATTTTTACACAATTTCGGAAAATTTTTACACATACTTACTACTCAAATTTCTTTTTTTGTTTTTTGTTGTTTTCGTGACAATTAATTACTCTTCATCGATTGACATATTTTTTCAATACCTAATTTAATGACTCTTTGTCAATTTCTTCTTCTTCAACAATTTTTATGCATATTCACAATTCACAAATTTCTTTATTTCAACTATATTTTCATTGTGATTATAAATTTTCTCAATACTTTACTCTATTATTTCGATTTTTACGCCATTTTTGAAAACTTTTTCAACAAACTTTGTGACAAAATATAATTTTTCACTATTTTAATGATGCTTTATTCAATTTTTATTTCATTTCTAACAAATTCAACAAAATTTCTTCTATTTTACTTATTTTATGATGATTCTAACCTTTTTTGATATTTTACTCAATTTTTTTGATTTTTACGTCATTTTAGACACTTTTTTCCAACAAATTTTGCGATCTTTTCTCTAATTTTTGCTGACCATTCAAATGATGCCTACTTTGTTAATTTTTACTTCATTTCCAACAATTTTTATGAGTATTTAACAAATTTTCGTCTATTTAATGCATCTCCGTGGTGATTTCTAACTTTAAAAAATTTCGGATTTTCATTGACTTTCTGGACTTTGGAAAATTTTAGAGATACAGACGTTTCGTTGGATTTTTTTGAACTTTGAACATTTTTAAGAATTCAAATGACTTTTTGTACTCGGAAAATTACAAATTTTATGGACTTGAAAATTTCCAAGAAAAGTTTGCATCAGAATATTGTCTGACAGTTTTTTACCCAAGGCTAAATTTTAGACATTTTGTCAGATTTTTTTGAATTTGAAAAAATTATGAGCAAAAGCATTTTTTTGGTTCTTAAGTCGTTTTTGACAACTTTCTCGACAAATTTTGTTATACCTATGTTGTTTAATTTTTGCAGAACTTTTCACCAACTTTTTTCTATTTTAACTTCTTTGTTGTGTGAAAAGTCCCGTGTGAAAATACAAATGTTTTGAATATTTTACGATAAATTAAGCCATTTCTGCAAAATTTCACATCATTTGAATGATATTTCAACAAATTTTACGTTGATGATTTGTGTGAAAATTCAATCCTCTCTCAGCATTTGATCAATTTCTATGCAATGAAATAAAATTCCAAGGAATTCAATGGCATTTTCTCTCAATTTTCTTGGATTTCAAACGGATTTTATTGTATTTTCAGCAATGTAAGCTATATTTTACATAATTTTCATTGTACTTCGTCAACTTACCCGTTGCTTGCATACGATTTACGTGCCAGATATTTCTACAACTTGGAAAAATTTTCCATCAACTTTCGTAGAAATGTAACGATTATAGTCTTGGATTTTAATTTTTTTTTATGAATTTGAAACCAGATTAATAAAGAACTATTTTCTTAGTATCCGAAATCGTTGACTGAGTGAATATTCTATGGACAAATGGATATTTCTTTTTTTGTATCTTTGAAACTTGTAGTTTTTAAAGCATTTTAGCCGATGTTTTTTTTATTGTATGTTTTTTTCATAATTCTTGTCATTCACATGACCAGTGGATACTAAAATGTTTCTCTGCTTTGTTATTTGTTTGGTTCTCCCACGTACGTTAAAGAAGCCAAAAAACCCTGAGCACAGTCGAAGCGTGAAATTCATTTATGCTCTAGCCACAATATATCCATGTATCCTCTTGCATGATACACCCGTATCGTAGCAAAAGTAACGAAGAAAAATCCTTCAAATGTAGCACGTCACGACATCGCAGAAAAGAACTCAACCCCCCGAAAAAAAAACCACCACGTAGATATACTCGAGTGTACGACCGAAGAAAAGTACATCGAACGACGAGCTCTGTATTCGGGGCGTCTTGGGGCACCGGGTCGCGGAGAGGAAAAGAGTACTTGCGGATGTCATTTCCGATGATGAATGACCAGTTAAACGCGAAACTTTGTAAGTTTACATAAAAATAACAGACTACAATTTTCCAGCAGCAAAACGACGACGACGACGAACGTTACGAGAAGAAAAAAAAACCCTATCTGGGCGCAATTCTTCATTTCTATACGCGTACCTTGTCCTCCCTCCCTTCCTTCCAAATACGGCCTCCCTCTTCATATTTATAATATACATACAACCGCCGAGCCAGCCACCGGCGCGGCGTGCCGGCAAAAGGTCACAAAATGTAGTTACTTGACAGATATGAAGACAAATGACGAAAAATATCAACTTAAAAACCTTCATCATGTGGAAAAATTTTTTCGGGTGTATTCTAGCTTTCTTTCGTTTATACGTAGCGTGTATTTTTTCGAGATGCCCCCCCCCCACCCTGTTGATCTGCCTAGGTCCTTGGTCGCATCGCTTAGTGTATATAAACATGTCGTAATTACTCTGGCGTTTATAGTGAGAGGAAGGGGTGAGCGGGGTTCGTATCTTTCTGCCTAAGAAAAGTTTTTTCCAAGCGTGGGTCTTCTTCAGGTTCCCTTCGCTTAGCTCCTCGCGTCGTTAACTCGATTAAAGGCTCCCAAGATGAAAGCACACGACGGACGAAAGTCAGAGCGAGAGAGAAAACAGCCTTAGATAGAGAGAGCATGATGAAAAGGTGACAGTAAATTTTCGCTTTACGCTTCGAAGCGTTTCAATCGGCTGATTTTTTTTCTCCTTTTTATATCCATTTTTATACAATAAATTTACGCCGTCTTCGCCCTCCCCCTACCCAAGCCAATGCCGCGATCTTCGCCCTCGTACCAGCAAAACCTATATAACGGTTGCACGCCGAATGTGCTATGTACGATACGGTGACCGCACGCGCGCCTTTTGACGTTCGTTCGTGCCCCTCTGGCCCTTTCTGCCACCTCGAATAACCGCTGTAATAAACGATTTTCCAAAATGTGTCCTGTTTGTGCCTATCCTCTCTATGCCTACTCTCTCCGGCGCGAATTTCGTTCTCCCTGGTATGCCTCATGCTACCCTTCGTGTCCATTATTCGCGACGATTTTCTTCCTCTAGGTCTGTCCATGTCCATATTTTTCTATAATAATATATATTATATGTATGTGGTGTATAGGGTTCGACGTTTTTGTGAACTCTTCTCGTTGCCCTCGTCTGGTGCAAAAGGCGTCCGTCGGTTTTATTGTGTGTATTTTTCTTCGCCGTCGAACATTTAGAAAATAAAATATGGCGAAGAGAAATCGCGTTGTGAAAAGGCCGGCTGGGTGCGAATATATGAGTAACTCGTCCACCATTTGCCCTCTTGTTGCCAAACCAATAAAATAGGCACAATGGAAAAAAAAGTAGGAGGAAAGCTTTAAAGGAAATGAATTGCTATTTTTATTCGTATTGTTTTTTTTTTCAAGTGGGGGTCATCGAAAAAACAGACAGAAAAAGATTGAAAAAAAACAAAAAAGAGATTAAGAATTTAAAACCATTTGACATACCTAATGATATTTTGTCAGAGGTAATGGCATTTTTAGAAAAGAAGTTTAGAAATCACTTCATTTAAGTACAAGATTTTCGAAAATTTGTTGAAAAAGCAGACTGAAAATTTGGTAGCCTCTCCCTTCTTTTAACGGTTACTTGTGTCCTCAAGCATCGAGGTACAAAAATTGTCAAATTTGGGGCAAAAAAATTAAAATATTGTTATTTTATTTTTTTTTACATATTTTCAATTTTTAAGAAAAATTAAAATTTCGTCATTTTTACCGTTTTTCAACATTTCTGACATTTTAAAATTTTTTTTGGAAAAAATTACAAATTTTAGGACAGAAAAATCAAAATTTTGTAATTTTTTTTTACATTTTTAAAACGTTTTTGGAAATAAGAAAACCTTGTGATCGTTTACCAGCCTCTTTCTTCTTTCAGCAATTAGATGTGTCATCAAACATTGAGGCTCAAAAATTGTCAAATTTGGTGCAAAAAATCAAAGTGTTGTCATTTTAAAATTGTTTTTCAAGTTTTTTTTTTTAGGACAAAAATCCTAATTTGATTTGAATCATTTCTGAAATGTTTCTTTTGACGTGTAGATGTGTCATCAACTTATCACGAAACTCGAGTTTCAAAAAATTTCAAATTTGACACAGAAAAAATCATTTTTGTAATTTTTTGAAATATTTTTGACGTTTTTTGAACTTTTTTGGTAATAAAAAATCCTTGTGAAAGTTCGTCAGCTTTTCCCAAATGGTAGATTTCAAATATTTTTTGGACCAATTTTGACAATTTTTTTCTTCAAAATGTTTCTTTTGATGTGTAGATAAATGTTTAGAAATTTTTCATTACCGAAATGAGTGTTTTATTGATTTTATATCTTGAAAAATTATGTGGAATAATTTTTCACCGAGATTTTCATTTTTCAGGTGGTCATAAGAAATAGGTATCGTTTTTCGCGCTGTTCCTTTTTAAAAAAAACAATTTTTATATGCAAAATGTGGCCTTTCTAACCTAATGAGACCATTGAGGGCATTTTTTAGTCATTTTTGATAGTTTCAATTCGGTGATGCCATTTTTTCGCCATTTGATGGTTTCGATGACCTGAAATAATTAAATAGTGACCAAGTGAATTGAAGTATTGCAAAAAGTTCTTTTCGTTTTCTGAAGAGTAAAAACGACGAAAGGATAATATTTTTCATGGGCATCTAAAAAGGAAAGTAAATACAGGAAATATAATTTTAGATAGTTTTTGTGGTAAAAATTACCATATGAAACTAGTTCAAAAACAAATACTCGTACAATTTCATCGACTTTTTTTAATTTTGGAACATTTTTAGTTCAATTGAAATTCTTGAAGTAAATTTCTCATGGAATATTTTAAAATTTAGGTAAACTACATGTAAATACCTACCTAAACGTTTTTAAAATCAACAGAGAGTATTCGATCCGCTTATGGTTTTTCCAATTACGTATTAATCGAACTTTGGAGTCGTATTTAGATGTTTTATTTACTCTATTTGTTGAATCATACTGATAAGGATCGTAATTCTTTTGAATTCCAAATATCCTTTGATATGTGAAGGGGGAAAGAACCAACCGAATTTGATTTTATCATTAAATTTCTCTATACGAGCTCAAAACAGGACCAAGGCGAGTGCGAACGATGCTCAAAAAATAATATAATCCTTCCGTTCCGTTCGGTTCGTGTAAAATATATTTGCCAAAATAGCTCGTTAAATTTTGCAAAATTTTATTATATTGAATGGACGCGAAGGAAAGGCGTTAGTGTGTAGGCCGACGCGAGGCAAGGAGATGTAAGAGGGCGCAACGGTATATTTATTTAGTCAAGTATACCATTTTGTACAAACAAAAACAATACTACGCGTGATGACGATGATACCATCGCAGGGTTCAAATCCGCGCTCAAATAATAATTTTATACGACGCCGGTTCGGTTTTTATAGATGCTATACGATGTTTTGGCTTATACGCGAAGAGAGGGAAGGAGGCAGCTGGTTGTGCGAAATTGACCGTATTTAGGATCAATAATCTATAATCTTCTAATCGCATCGTAAAAACTAACTCTTTACTGGGTTTTCTTTATACGGCCAGTGTGACTGCACGTTTCCTACGATGGCAAACAATCGTTCGTAGTTCGTACTGTGAGGGTTTTGAGGATGAAGCAGGGGTTCTCACGGCGACATTATCGACATTGAAATACATTTGCGAGTGGGATTTTTGAAGGTTTATTGTACAAGTACGTACGAATGTGTGGCAAAGTCATTTTTTATGAAGGTTCAGTTCAAAGCCAAAACTTTGATACGGGTTTTGAGAATCTTTTTTTTGGAAACGTGTTTATTTCATAATTTTTGATTAGATTTAGACTCAGAAACATCTACATGATTTGTGGAGAGGGTTAAAAGTTGAAAATTTCCATGGAATTTTCTCCAGTTTTCAATTCTAATGCCATTTTTCAAAAATTTTCTAAATTCGGAATGCAACTTTTCCAAATTTTATTTAAATAAATAATGAACTTCGCAAATCTGTTGATCCAAAGACTATTTTTCTGATTGAAAATGCAATTTTCTCTTGTCCCCTATTTTTGAGCTTGTCGAGTTCATTTGGTGATATTCCCATTCATGCTTGAAAATGCTGTAGGAAGCAATTCAACTTTGCTTGATGGCTTCAGAAATACTTCAGAACAGCCTGAAAAACCAAATTATCAAACATTTGCACATCAGAGTAATTGATTTTAAAATTTTGTTTTGTCATGGATGGGGGGGGGGGTGAAAATTTTTGCCTTGCGTTGTAAAAGTGGTTTAAATACTGCATACATTATTGAAATTTTCATAATCATTCGAAAAGTGATAAATCGGTCAAAAAATTGTGACAAATGTTGTTGAAAGGATGAAAAATTTCATAAAAATCAGCGCAATTATTGTAAAAATGGCCACAAAATCATGAAAACTGTCGAAAGTTTCGTAAAAATTGTTAAAATTTTCATAAAAAATCATTTTAAATATGGAAAATTCATCTAAAAAGCATGAAAATCATCAAAAATTCTGTTGAAATTTTAAAAATGTCCAACCAAACTCAGTAAAAATATAGTAAAAACATGCCAAAAATCGTGAAAATCTCGTAATATTTGTTGAAATTTTTATTAAAATTATTTAAGATAGGTATGAAAAAACCATCTTAAATGCATGTAAATCGTCGAAAATGTTGTTAAAATTGTAAAAATATCAACAAAACCAAGTGGAAGTATTGCAAAAACAAGGCAAGAATCGTGAATATCTCGTAATATTTGTTGAAATTTTTATTAAAACTAAGTATTCAAAATAGTTATGAAAAAACCATCTTAAATGCATGTAAATCGTCGAAAATGTTGTTAAAATTGTAAAAATATCAACAAAACCAAGTGGAAGTATTGTAAAAACAAGACAAAAATCGTAAAAATCTTGTAAAATTCCGGAAATTGTCATAAAAATTATTTTTTAATGATTTTCAGTGATATTTTCACAATTTTAACGAGATTTTCGGTATTTTTTATGATTATTTTGATCTGTTTAACGAATTTTTTTCTGATTTTTATAATCTATTAGAATATTAATATAAATGGTTATCGAAGTTTTGATGTTCGTGTGTATTATAGAAGTTAAGCCTACCTAATGTGTAATCAAAAATAAATAAACATTGTGGTTAGGATGGTGCTAATGGTAGTTTCAAGTTATTTTGATTGTTCCAATAGACGACTTTCTTTTATAATCTTAACTATTTTTTTTAATAATATTTCGAATGGTTTTTATGGAAATCCAACAATTTTAACGATGTTTTCGAAGATTGTTCTGACTTTTCAGCCATTTTTATCACATTTTTAATGATTTTTCATGAAAATAACAATTTTTATAATTTTTGTCATTATTTCGTTATTTTTTGACGACTTCTTCGATGCTTTTACCAATTTTTATGACAATTTCTGTGATTCTTTTTTATGGTTTTTAACAACTTTCATGATTGTCCACCATTTTTACTATAATTTTGACAATTTTCTTGGGTATTTCATTCTTTCGAAATTTGAACAGTTTACTTCTACAAAAAATTTTATATTTTTTTAAAATTCTGTTTCTCAATTTCCAAAACTTGACATAAATTCACTCATAACTCCGCCCCAAAATATTTAACATAGGTAGATAATAAATCAACGCTGCACAGCACATCCACAAATATTACCATTTCAAATTCGGGCAACCCAGAAACGAAAAGCTTGAGTATTATTTAACATCATCGACTATTATTTCAACTTTTCGGGAAAAAGAGACGTAATTTTTTACTATGTACCTTTTTTCTGGATATCCCTTCGTTTGGGTCGTAAAATTTATAACCCAGCCGGGAATAAAAAACACACCAACTTTTCCAATGCCTTTTCGTTACTGCTATTCAGACATATATTAAGGTATCGTATTTTTTAGCAGACAGACCCATCGCTAACTCGCGTCTTCTCTTCTGAATTTTTTCCCTCAATATCACTCACTCAAACTAGTGTACCAACGTTATCAGTAATTATAATATTTCACATTCGAATAACCTTGTGATTCGTCAATGGTCTGACAATGGCAGCAAACTTGACTCAAATGCAACACCACAACAGATAACAATACCTGACACCAGCGAATGCAGCGCAGTACGTCAAAGTAACACTGGCAGCTTTCGTATAAAAAGTTTCTCAGCTTTCACTTCGTCATTCTGCGCCTTCATCGTATTAAACTTTTACTCGTACCATCATCGCCACCACTTCAATTCGCGAAAAGTCATCGCATCAACAGACTCGTAGACAATAAGAAGAAAGCGACTTTTAGCAAAACGAATTTAGTTTTTTGGTTTTTCTCTCTTTCTTCCTTGTTCTTTCATTTATCTCATTCTTCCGCTCGCCGTACAACAAACTGTACTGTGTAATAGAAAAAGCTCCCGGATTAGTAATTTCGAAACCCTCACACGGCTCGTGATTTTTACTACGTCTAACTTTTTCAAAACATGTCCATCAAATTGCCCCTTTCATCTTTTGCCGAGCTTTTTTTATTTTACGTATTCGTACGATACGAAGAAGCGAGGAAACAATTCGAATGAAATTTTTGCCTCTTGTTACGGCGACTGAGGCAAGGTGGAGAAAATATAGGCTTGTAAAATATCATCGCATTATGTACCAACTAAACCTCCATCGTGGTATTATAAAATAAACTACAGACTAACACGTTGGTGTTACGATTGCGAAGGGAAGGGATCTTCTTTTCTGGTAATATCTTTCGTCTTCTAAATAATCTTCGAGAGAAGGTATAACGATTTGTTTGAATTTTATACCCAATTTCCTTACGCGTTTATTTTCGCCATTCTCCTCGTGATTTGAGGGTTTCCTCGTATTCTCTTCTTGGTACTTCATCTTCCGTCCCTTTCTCCCCGAAGTTATTAAGTGTTCTTTGCTGTCGAAATCGACTGTATAAGCAAAAACCGCCTCATCCAAGGTTCAATTCTACTGTGGCTAATTCTGCATAACTTGGTATTCATTTTTTTCCCTTGTTCGTTCATTCGTTTCTTAACTTACCCGTATGAAAATATTTCAACGCGCCGCCGAACACTTGTAAAATGGCCATTTTTAAAATTTAATTTTGCTGTAATTTCCTTACTGTCGTTAATAAAGCCTCAGCCTGGATTTTGTATTTTGTTTGAGAAAAGGAGTGTCGAGATGGCCAACATTTGGCAGCTGAAGGTGGAAACGTGATTTTTTCGATTATTTCTTTCAACTTTTTTTCTTCTTATGAAGTGCTTTCTTTCCAAACACAAATTGACGTGATAAGTATTGATGCACGAAAACGAATTCGATAAAAAAAATTGAAAATATTCGGTTGCATTAGTGCCGATTATCCGAATTTGATGAAAAATCGATTTTTCTGATCAAGGTTTAAATTAGTCTGATGATAGGTCATTTCTGGTCGAAAATTTTTTTTTAATATATCATCAATGACACCAAAATACACCATCAACCTGCATTTAGATTAAATTCGTTCATTTTCCCCCTTTTTTTCAATTTTCTTTTAAAATACTCGAATGACGCCATTTTGGGAACTTACAACCCCCTCCGAGATGAGCTAGGGGCCTAAAAATCGTGTCTGGACTTGTTTTGTAATTTCAGCGAAGTTGAGAAACTTCAATTTTTTTCAACTTATTTCATGTTAAATTTTTCAAAATCAAAAATACTCAATTCGTTAAAAAAATAAAAAAATATTAAAGTTTCTCAATAATGATAGTGAACTCATTAATTCTTTCAGCTTCTTTTGAAATTTAGCCATGTCAGTCAATTAGAAAATAAGCTACTTTTGCTGAACTTTTTTTTCTCATTTCAACTTGTTTGAACCTACAACAATTTTCATCAATTTGATTTCCTAATTCTTCTCAAGAATATCGATTTTTTCCACATTTGAGTAACTGACAATACTGCAACGCAAAATTTTCAATTTTTTTAAAGTTTTTGTGGCTAAAAAGGGGGGGAAGTCATTCAGCAAATTTGAGGAAATGTAGAAATCCAAATCATGCCTTTTTGGTTCCCTTTCCTTTTTCCTACGTCATTTTAATTGGGACTCATTAATGAAAAAAATTATTTTTTTGAAATTGACTCTCTTTTGGAGCATCCTAACTTCACTCATCTTTGTGAGCAAAGGGACCAATATTTTGTTCAATGGGTTTCCAACCCAAAACGAACCACACCTGCGAATTTGATGAAAACCCTAGTCAGGTTTTTTCCCCAGATCCACCCTAATGCATATGTCGTATCTATGTTTTGGTCGTTAATGCCTCAATTGTGATATGAGAATGATTCTCAAACAGGGAACAATTTTAGGAGCTGGGTCGACGAGGCACGACGGCTACGACCACGACAATGGTACAATACAACACCAGCCATATCATTCGTGCTGGAATACTACTCGCATATACACACTCCGCCCACCGCAAACACCTCTGCCAGTGCTACTGCCACAGCGCGAATGTTATTTTGCGGAATTAATTAGTGACCGCGGACGCCTCTAGTCTCCCTTCGCACTCCTGCATCCCATACCAAGCTCCCTCGCACCATCTCCTCGTAACTGTGCCACACACACACACACACGCGCAACCTATAGGAAATTTAATTGTACATTTATGCCGAGTTATTTTCACATTTAGACTCGTGGGAATTTCGTAATTTATAGCGAGCAGCTAGTTTTCGCAGCACAAGCGCCACAACGCAACGTAACGCAGGTTTCCTATGCTCTACTCGTGTATAGTATACCGACCAGCAAGAGCTGCAGCAGCAGCATCCACATCCAGTAATGCATGCCGCAGCCCAAATAGACGAGGGGGGAAGCAATGATGAAGCCGAAACCGAGAGACGATGTTAAGTTTGAGAATTTATGTTGGAAAATGCCAACTATTAGGGATACTCGTTCGCGAAGAGATCGTTGCTAGGTCTCGCTCGCTCTTTCTTTTGCCAACCGACCCCCTCCCCTTCTTGCTCCAATATTTCGCACCAACTTGTACCTTCGTCCACCGTGTATAATTTCTGTCTGTCTGCCATCTTGTCTCTCCATCTCTTTCTCACCTCGTGTTCAAAATGCTGCTTTTGCTGCTAAGCAACTCGTAACGTACTAAGATCGAGTTCCAACTTTATACCTACACAGAGGTGTTCAATTCCGGGGAGAAGGATAAAGGACAGAGAAAGAAAGGTCCAAGCTACCTTACTGCGATATCCACTCGGACACATTTATATGGTACTCGTGGTGACGACGAAGACGACCTCCGCCTCTGCCATCATCACGGTCGTCGCAGAGCGTCTACAACAACAACATCCATCGTGTAAATTGCAAATTTATGTAAATTATTCGCTCTATTACGTCCTCGCCAACTGAAATTACCGCCTATGCAGCTTCGTCTCCTTTCCAACATCCACGTATCCTTGTCTTCGGCTTTGTTCGCACAAACGTACAGGCTATCGGCATGCAGGTTTAATAATTTCCCAAATTATTTGCCTACGAGAACGTAAAATGTGGTGTAGATGATCCATTCGTAACCATAAAACTGCCTAATAGGGTAATAATTTTACAGTCCTCTAACCCCGTGCCTAGCTATTCCAACACGTACGTGCTTATGTAAATATCTTTAAAATTTACTCGAAGGAGACGAATATCATTGGAATATCTGCACAAAGTGCGAATTTTCTCTCTAAATTGAGGTTGGACGAAGGGTCAAAGGATAATCGCAGACGAATTTCTGCTGAGAAGAAACATGATTGAATTTCGGATTCGCTTCGATTAACAAGTTCAAAGGAAAGAACGAAGCAAACAGTAAAGAAAAATTCCTATATTCTGATGACATACCTTGGTAAAATTTCTTCACCTGAGCTGTAGGCAAATAAATTGAAGATTTCTCAGAAAATACCTCAATTCAGATGAAAAAATTGATTTTTCACTCCCTTTCATTTTCATTTCCTGGTTCCCTCTTCATTTTCTTAATGTTTTCGGAGCCTTTTAGAGAGGAAATTGGTCGTTATTCCTTTCCCTTGTCCCCATCAAAAACAGAAAAAATTAAATTTAATTGAATTTGAAATATGATTTCCAGTGATTCGACACGAAATTTTTCAAACGGTTTCGTGCCGGTTTCATGCCTTCGATTGAATGGTTTCGGTTTCGTGTCAGGTTTTGGTTTCGTGCCAGTTTTGTGTCAAGATAAAAAATCAGTTCCGTGCCAAGTTTCATGCCAGTTTTGTGGGAGTGGGATTGAAATTTAAATAGTTTTATGTCAATTTTCCTGTCGTGTATCTCCATCTACAAATTTTGTTTGATAATTTTTTTTAATTGGACCTCTCCCTCCCTCAATTTTGAATATCAAGTATCTATGTGTGGTATCAGGCGAAATTGGTGGGGAGAGAGGTGCCCAATCGAAATTTTTGTAAGAACCAAAATTATTCCTAGAATCTCAATCTACAACTTTTGCTTGAAAAATTTTTCAAATTCTTGTACTGTGTCGTGTCGAATTACTGATCACAATCTTTTCACTAAATACGAGCATGGTAGCATCATTTCAAAAAAAGGCACGGCACGAAACCATTAGTTTTGTGTCAACTAAAAATCAACCTATCAAAGCGCAAAATCGATTGTTTGGCACGAAACCGAACCAGAAATCAACCAGTTTCGTGTCTGTTTCGTGCCACAAAGGTAAACAGTTTCGTGTCAATTTTCATTCGTGTACTGTGCCGTGTCGAATCACTGCTGATTTCCCATAATTAGCTAGTTACGTCGATACATCGATTATGGGAATATAATAAAAATTTATATACCTAATGTATAAATAAGTAACTACGCTGATATCAACATTTTTCAATTTTCGAAAACTCGAGCTATTTTTACGTTATCGTTCATTTGCATTATTATAGTCGTTCAAAATTCATGGGCTTTAAATTCACACTTGTTTATTGCTAGATGGGGGGGGGGGGTGTAACTTCTTCCCCAAAATTTTAAACGATCCTAAAAAAACCCTAGCCGATGATCATGAAAAAATTCTAAACATTTTAACTTATCTCTCCAACACAGGCCTACGTTCCTTAATCTGACATGACCTCTTCGAAACGCCTCTAGTCTCTGTAGCTGTACATGGCGTAAACAAATTTAAAAAAAAAAATAATAATAAGTGTTGAAAGTTCCGTAGAAAATTATTGAAAGTGTTGTAAAAATGATATAAAAATGTCTAAAATTTATAAAAAGTTTTGTTAAAAATCATTGGAAATGTTGTAAAAGTGACGAAAAATTTGTAAAATTTGTTGAAAATTTCGTAGAAAATCGTTAAAAATGTTGTAAAAATGATTTAATAAGTGTCAAATTTGTAATGAAAATGCGTTAAAAAGTGTCTAAATTGCTATAAGAACTGTTGAAAATTACGTAAAAATCATTGAAAATGTTGTTAAAATGCCGAAAAAATCGTCAAAAAAGGCCAAAATGTTGTAACGAAATGCCCTAAATGCTGTGAAAAGTGGTCAAAATTTCATAAAATTCTGCAAAATTACCCATAGGGATCTCGTGATTTTTTCACAACTTTTGCATCATTTCAAAAGAATTTTTATGAAAAATTTCAACAATTTTTATGTAGTTTTAGAGGATTTTTGGTAATTTTTTTGCCATTTCTGCAATATTTCAATTGTTTTTTTTTTTCAATTTTCAACGCTTTTGCAACATTTCGAAGGATTTTTATGAAATATTCGATGGTCTTCACAACATTTCAAAGTAATTTTATCAATTTTTCATCTCTCTAAGGCTAAGCACATTTTCAATGATTTTTATGAAATTTTCCACAGTTTTTACGTTTTAGACCTTTTTTACGATATTCCCTCCACTTCTACAACGTTTCAAGAATGTTCATCAAAAATTATCAGGAATGTTGATGTCAGCGTCTATCGATTTAGCATTGTGAAATTTTACAATTTTAAAAAGTCGTACGTCGTAAGACAGTCTCAGAAATTTTCCAACTCCAAAAAGTCATTCGGGTTAACAGGCTATTTCCCTGATCTCCATCCATATAAAAAAAAAACAAACTTAGTAAAAAACAGTGATTTGCGTCAAAAAAATCAGACATCGTAACAACCAATCTCCATCTTTTTCTAACCGAACGAAAGCACATTGTCTTATTATTATTCGTCTTTTGGTCGTCATCGTCATCGCCGTCACGGTTATTTTCACCCTCAGCGTCACCATCGTTATGGCCCGTTGCCCTCGCATCTTAACCTCCGGTTACACGACCTTTTGCCGCGTGAAAACAGCCTCGTTTACAACCGTTCCCTATGCGATGGTGAATCAACAGTCCCTTCCCCGAACCTCCGCTCGTCTTCGTCGCATTTCGCTTCGAATAACTGAGATGTTTTCTCCTTCATTTCATTTTACGTTAGTCGTACGCGAAAACTTTCATAATAACTGTTTACTTTTGAAATGAAAATTAGACGAGATTATAATTTGGTCGGTGTATGCTACGAAGATGAATTCCACCCAAGGAATGATGACGATAACGACGACAGTCGACATCGAAACAAAACAGAACGGGATGAAACCGACAAATAATTCTACTCGTGTTAGGTTTTTTTCAATCGAGTTGAAACAGACACCAGCGACCAGATTGTTTCAATTTTGACGACTGCTGTGTTTTTTTTTTTAATAATCGCACGTGCTTTCTCTATTTTCCAAATTAGAATCGTCGCATAAAAAAGATGCTACCTACGTAACTATTTATTGTCGCAATATTTCCACTAATGTGCCATATAGGTAGCTGTAAAAAATAACAAAAAAGTTGCATCGTGTTCGTATAAATTCTCGTGTTTTAAACGTCATTATTTTTTGTTCGAAATTTCGCTTATATTCGTACATAAAACGTAAATAAGATGTTCATTTCAATTTTTTCGCTCTCGTTTTCAAACTTTTTCAGATTGAATTGCGCAGAGGGCGTATTCGTGGAATTTTTTTGCTCTACTCGAGAACACGCCGTCATCCCTTTCTCATCGAGTTGTCGTCGACTTTAAACTCTTTTTTATTTTCGTTTTTTAATATATTTCATCGTCGATATGAAATAGCCTCTTCCTCGCCCCCATATATCTTTCTGATTCTCGTGAAGCGTAGATGGTTATCGTTTTTACGAAAAAAAAATATACCGTAAAACTTTTAATATTTATTTTTTAACCCGCTTTGATTTCTTTGGCTTTCGATATGGTCGACGTTCGATGCGTATTTTTATTCGACGGAGTAATTTTCAGTTTTTTAATAAGCCTCACGGTGACCTCGACCGAGCTTTTTTCAACGTCGTTAAGGCAGACCGTTCTGTACCGATAATGGCAGCAGTCAGAAAACGAAAAAAGATTCGATTTTTTGGAAATTTTTTCTCAGATTTTATCAAATACGACACGTGATTTTTTTTCCCAACGTTTTGCTCCAGCATCTTTGAAAATCATCTTCGCGTAGGATTCTAAATGATGGTCGAATGGAAATGATTTATTGCGAGGCGAATTGGGGGAAATTTGACAAATTTTTCGAAAATATGTCTATTTCACTTTCTGGCATCGGTCAAAATTGCTGGACATTTTTTTTGAATGGTCATTGGCAGAAAATAATGTAGAAGAAAGGTGGGGTAGGTATTTTTAATTAGAAAAATTGGAAAAATAACTAGGCAATTTTTAGAAAATTTGAAACGTAATCATCAAATCACCTATCGAAACTTGAGAATTCGATCAAAATTGACAGAACTCAGTCTAATAAATTACGAAGGCTGAGAACACTGGATGATAAATCGAATTTCATGACAAATAATACGACAAAGGGAATTACGATGGGCGAGTATAAGATTCGAACGCGAACGAATTTTAAAAAAGCTACTCCGAAATGGTGTATTTCCCTTCCAAAAAAACACTCTATTTAAATAGGCATTTCAATATGTGTGCTCAGTAAGTTGCAAGTATGCATACACATTTACAATACATCTAATATCAATTTGTGACTCTTTAAAAGAACTTTGAAAATATATTTCAAAACGAGAAAGCGAATTGAAAACATTTGCTGCGTTTCGAGCCCCTTCAAACTATCGTATATGCAATGGCTCCTTGAGCAAGTTACCCCAATTGCGTACTCGTGCACTTTACAAAGGGGAACCGATCCATTATTGAATCACTCTGCATAATAAATCGCGATTGCGTCTCTTTGTAATGAAAATTATCCAATTGGAAATTTCAAAACAAATTTTACTACGTGAAAATTATCTAAGAATATCTAACTAAAAATTTAAAAACAAATTTCACACCGAGAAAATTATCTGAGAATTTTTCTCGATTTTTTTCGTCTTTGTACCTACTGTTGATTTCAACTTTTTATGACTTTAACGACCATCTCCAGACATCAGATAATTTACACGTGCGAAATTCAAATAATATTCCTAATCATTTTTAATTTACAAGGTAAAAAAGAGAGAGAAATTTAAAAAGCATGTTTGCCCAGAATTTGCGAAGACTTTTCACTTTTTTCAGCGTCTGTTCGCGATGAAAAGTATTTAAAATTTTTTTTAATACCTTCGTTTAAAATTCTTTTCATCGAAAATAAGTTTTCTATTCAAAATTAGCCGAGATTTTCACAACTTCCTTTCAACCACTTCTTTTTCGCTGGTAATTTTTTTTTCAGCCAAAGTTTTCTTATCGATATTTTCCGAAGAATTAAACGTTTTCTTTTTCAATTATTATCACATCGAGGTAATTTCTTTCCTTCTTGATTCCCTACTTTTCTTCGATCGTATTTGTTAATTTACCAAGCTTCTCCCCTCTTCCTGGCTTATATCGTCTGGTGAAATACAAATAGCTATGCAGAAAAATCCCCGCAATCCAAGAGTTTAGTTTCCAACCGAAAAACATTCCTTTTTAATTCAAAAATACTTGGACGACTTGAAAAGCGAACAAAGTGGCCTTTCTGTTCGCCCTCTTCTTTTCTCACATAATAAAATCTATTTCTGTATAATTTCCTTTTCACGTCGAATGAATTTTTTCCCTTTTGTAGACGATACTTTGCTCCAAAGCGAGCTAGAAACACACACACATACAAATATTTCTGAGGTCTTGCTGAGAATGAAATTGAATGTCTCGATATGGCGAAATTTTTCTACTAACCTTGGTAGTCGCCAAAGCGTCATTTTCAAAGAGAACAAATATTTATCCTGCAGTATAATTCCGGCCCAATGACGTCATTTATTAAGATATGCAATCCTACGAACTGAGGATGTGAAACGAGCCAGTATTATACTTACGAGATCATATACTACGTATACACTTTTGTGTGAGAGGGGAAGGATGTCCCTTTTTTCCCTGTACTTCCTTTTGCCAACGAAAAAAAACGACACAAAAAACTCACGAGTATGAATGAGAGGGAAAAAAGCAAGACGATGAGGAAGTGAAGAGAGGTTCTTCTCAACGACAATTTTATCGTTATAGTAAATTTTGTAATCACGATAATAACGCGTTAGCTTTTTCGTTGTTTTTCTTTCAACAATGAGCTGAAATAAAAAAAATAAAAGAAAAAAATAAAGGCATACCCGACTGGATTTGGAAAATACTCGTGTTACACGTTTTCTATTTAAAAGTTCAGAATATCCCGATAAGCTGACGTATTTATAAAGTTTTTATATATTGTATCCGCATCCACACCTAACTTCTGCTCGTGTGTTCATTTTTTTTTCTTCACTTTATTTTATCACGAATAAGACTACACACACACAACGAACGAGTGCAGTATTTTTTATTTTCGTTGAAAGAAAAAAGATTAGTTGGTGCATGTGTGTGAGTTTGTGTACTCTGTGCAGCGGTTGTATAAGTTAGTAGATATGAATTCTATCGTATTCGCAGCATGTAAACTACGAGTAAGGTACTGAAAATGAATAAATTTCGTACGCAAGGTAAAATGAAATTTTTCGTGTTGAATAAACTTCGCGTTTTTCGCTTATTCGCGAAGAATTTCAAATGTATGGAAATTTTTCTCAAAATGGTCAATAATTTATTTCAGATACTTACGTATTTTTCTTACAATTTTTAATCATATTTATTTTTTTCGTGTGTTTCAGGTGAGTTTATTTCGCTTGTGGTATAGTCGATCGTAGTGTGATGTGCTGCACGATGTTCATTTTTTGGAATAGTTGGATCATCGAGTTAATCATCTCAATGTAACGTGTGTTCTCCCGAAGGTATTTGGTATTGTTACATGTTTCAGATTCCTATACTTTTATACATATCCTGAGTTATTGAACTGAAAGTTATAACCTTCAGAAAAATTATAATTTCACTGCAATTAACTGATTGCCCCCCTATCATTTGTAAAAATATAATGTTGAAAATTTCATAAAAATCATTAATGGATGAAAAATTGAGAAAATTGCTCGAAATGTTTCAAAACACTGCGCAAATTTTTCAAAAAATTATCAAAAATGTGGAATTGTTGAAATTTACTTTAAATTTTTGAAAATGTTGTAAAGCATGTACATAATTCCGTAAAAATCATCAAAATTGTTGTAAAAATGGAAGTAGTTTTGGAAAATATTGTTCGAAAAATTGTTGAAGTGTTGAAAAATTCGTAAGAAACATTGAAAAATTTTTGCGAACTCCAAAAAAAAATCATTCACCATGTTGTAGAAGTGGATAAGATTTCTTGAAAATTTTACAAAATTTTACAAAAATTAGTAAAAATTTCACTCGAGTTAGTTAAAATTCTAGAAAAAAGATCCAAGTTCGTTGAAATATCGTATAAATTCAACTTGTTCTACGATTTTTAGGTTTGTTTTTGTGACAATTCCTACAAATTTCCAATGTTTTCAACAAACCTTCGAAATTTTCGGCAATTTTTCTCGCTTTTCGGGCAGTTTTTAATTTTTATCGTGTTTGGATACTTTCAATTTTTTTTGATGAGAAAATTTCAATTTTTATTTCGTTTCAATCGTTTTAACGATACTTTAAAATATTTTCATCATATTTTGAACGATTTTTAGAAAGAGTTCCGTACCAATTTTCGAAAAAATTCCGTCCAATTTTTTTGGCAGGATATCAAGGCGTTGAATTTCCCTTACAGATTTGCAATTTTATTGTCAAATCTGGAGATATCAACGTTGCTTCGAAATCTTCGAGATGTACTGAAATGAAGCAAACATCTCTATCCCTCCCCTCTATTCGTTTTCCCGAAACGTCGGATTATTTATTCGACACCAGTGTACGATAAGGTGCCTATAGAGCTAAATGCAGGGGCGATTATTTTCAGCCCTCGAAAGTAATTTAGTTATGCAAATTGTATTATGAATGTGAGCAGTATATGGGTCACTTGAGAAGAGTACGTAGTTAAGGAGAGTTTATTCGAAGGCTTGCGATTTCGACAGAAAGAAAAAAAAACAGAGACAGGCGAGGGGAAATTGTTATACGAATGCAAGTGACTGAAGCAAGCTATAATATTTAAGAATTACGCAGATTCGTTGGAAAAGCCAATATTATAATTTAACCATAATACCTTTTTTAAAAAGAAAGATTTACATGAATGTAAATGAGATGGTTTAGGGAATAGTTTTTTGAGAGAATTTTTCGAGCTAGACGGTTTTAGTTGTTTGAAATGTTAAAATCGTGATTCAAATATAAGAGAGGTTTGCCTGAAAAAATTTTCTAATCTGTCTCTTTGAGCCGATTTATTTCTATGGTTGTGGGTGCTTGAGGCAGTTGCCTTCTATTTGAATGAAATTGGAATTTTCGGAAAGAGCATGTTCCAAAACACTAAATTGAAATTTCAGTCGCCTAAATTAAATTTTCAATTTTTGGCGAATTAAAAAAAAAATGAAATCATAATTTTTCAACAAAAATGTGATAAGTATTCTTGAAATGAAGTTTTCCTTCGATAAAGTAAGTGAAAATTGGGTTCCTTCTTAATATCGACCTTCCAAAACCGAATTTCATCATTTACAATCATTTTGGAGGCTCCAGAATGAAATCATGCTGACTTTTGGATATTTTGTCAGACATTAGACTTTTATGACGAGTTTGTTTTTTCAAAATTTTACATGAAATCATATCTTTTCTCTTCAAACTCGCCACCCCTTTAATCAGTTGAATCAGTAGTGTATCTAAGGGTGTTTCAAAGGATTCTACTCTTTCTTGACGATGAAAATTTTGGAAAATGATGAAATTTCAGCTTTTGAATGTTTTTTTTTTGCAATTATTTTCGACCTTGCTTCGCTTGACCTGAATAAGTTCACTTTTTTTGACAAAATGTTGAATGTTATTCAAAATTTTACATCAAGATACTTTTTTCTCAACCCCCTTCCCTCCTTGAATTTTTGTCTAGCTAGGGGCACTGTCTGCTGCTGTCTAAATATAATTGGAAATTTCCAGTAGTTGTAGTTCGTATTTTCAGTGGGTTTTCTCGCCCTCCCTCCCTCCCCACCTGGAAAATCCTTTCAGTTCATCTCTGTTAGATGGCATTTGAAACATTCTTTTTCCAAAAATTATTCTCTCGTTTGGATGAGAGTCAGACGTCTTGAGTAATTCCCTCGTTAATTAGAATACCTATGGTATACATTTCTCGAATCGTGCTACGATAAATTACTCATTCACGACGATACACCAATAACAATGTCAACACTAAAGTCAACACCTATCACAATTTTACAAAAAAAAACTTGAAAAAATGAAACAAAGGAAATACCATCACGATTACGTACTCGTATCGTGTCTGTATAAATCGTTTTTCATTTGACGTTTACTAAATGGTTAAAGTTAGCCCAGTTGGAAAAAAAAGGAGGTAAAACGAGACAAAATCGGATATGTAGTTCTAAAAGAACGATCATTTACAAAGAAAATACGACGACGATTTAAGAATTATAGTTTAGATATCTGCGTCGTCGTCGTTCCATCCCCTTCGCCACAATCCACCATTAAAAAAACAAGGAAAGAAAAAAGAAAAATAGAAAAAAGTAAAATAATAGTAATTTCGAGTAGGAAATAGGCTATAGCGAATGGTGGCGTTGTCGTATGTCGGTGTGTACGAGAAGGGAGTCTGTGTGAAGATGGGATTCGCGTATGCTAGCTTATGTTGCTGTATAGACATTTGAGAGCTAAAAAGTCATTTTGTGCGAGTTGAACTCGGTCGGTTGGTCGGTGTGTAGTAATATAATGTAGCCATATACTACATACTATTATAGTGTACTATAATATAATAAAAGTAGGCGAATACGCGGCCACGTTGGCAAAGCATGATGCATGTTTGCCGCAGTAAAGATATATGTATGTGTACGAATGTATGCGACACATCGACATCGACAGCGACACACACAGTTGTAAAGGTTGGCCAAAGAACAAGGCGAGGGTGGCCGGATCGTATACGCGTACACGTATATGGACCGTTAAGGCAAATTGCTGATATCGACTTCTTTTCGTCGTCGTGAAAGATAATCCAATTATTTCTGGGTAATGTACTTTGAATCCGGAATTAGTTTACTGCTGTGTGTTTAACCTAGCGTTGAAGATGCGTAATAAAAACAATACATTAAAGCGAAGAAGAAGTTTTTAGTTAGAGAGTAATACTTATACTTACGTTGGTACCTTATACGTTCGGTATATCTTATATACGTATATATAACGTTGAACGAAAACAACGACGAAGCCAGTATACGAGATTTTTTTCCTCTCTTCGGTCGCCCTCCTCATCAAGCCACATTGCTGTTTTGTTGTGCGGTTGCGATGATGGCCTATTATACGTATAGACGACGTTACAGAGATACTGTTCGTATACAGAATCGTGTATTTAATCGTTGAATTAATACTATACGAGGCCGACGATGCAGCGAGTACACACAGATATGGGGGTTTCCAAGAAGAAGTTTCATACTTACGACAGACATATCGTATCGTATATAGATATGCGATGTTATATTAACCGTGCAGAATATCCCAGAAGCTATTTGTGGAAACGCTACGTGAACTGTTGCTGGCCTCAGATCAACGATTTTGCCAAACAGAAGACGTTGCAGTCTTACACATATTTTGCAATTCGCCATACCATACGATACGTATGGTGGCGTATCGGTTAATAAATTTTTAAACAAGTTGGTTTATTACTTTTGGGAAAGTTTATAGGTTGTAAAAACGAAGAAAGCTACATGCCAAGGAGAAAACCTCTCCCGAAGGAGTTTAATGGAGTGGATCTGATTGATTGGAAGCCATACGAAAGATTCGAAGATGTGGAAAGTGCGACGCGACGGTGTGGCGGTGCAGTGTAGATGTACCTCGGTAATGTATGGAGGAAAAAATACGAGAGAAAAGTTACCGCGGTTGAAAACATCGCCGAAGAGATGGGATGAAAGGTGCGTCGATGCCAGAGTGTATAGGGTGTTTCGTAAGAGATATGCGGATGTGGTTTTATGCGTTGGAGTGATGAGTGATTTGAGAGATGATTCGAGACAAAGAAGGAGGTTAGTGTTTGAATTGATAACGAGCATATGGTAAAATATTACTGGTGCGGTTGAAAATGCCTGAGACATAACGAAAAGTTGTAGCAAAGATATGAAAATTGATAAAAAATACATTTGAAAATTGTTCAGTGTCGTAAAATATGTCAAAAAGTATTCAAATTATCAGAGGTGATAAAAGTCATGGATTTTTGACTGTTGATTGAGCGAAATTCAGCGTTTTTTTTGTTGTAAAGTTGCAAAATTTTTCTAGGAAAAACCATTCGATATGCAAAAGAAGTCATGAAAAAGTCATGGATTTCCAAAAAAAATCCAGTTAGACACCCTGGAATACTTTTTGACAAAAATTTAAAAATCATAAAATTTGGACAAAAATTGGTTACTGAAAATTCTTTATTTTTTTTCTTTAAAAAAAAAGGTAGATTTTAATTTTTATTGCAAAACTACCAGGTTTGAGATTGGCTGAATTATTGGGGAGAGAACAGCGAACAAATTAATCGAGTGATCGATTTTTGGTTATCAACTAGTCCTGACTTATAAATATTTCTAAAAATATCATAATAATTTTTTGAAATGCGAGAAAAACTGAACAATTACTTAAAAACTCCTTAAAGTATCTTGAAAACTATAGAAAATGCCATAAAAATTTGAAAATACAAGAAAAAAGCGTTAACTTTCATGGAATTTGTCAGAAATTACGTGAAATTGAGGAAAATAGCATGAGAATTACTTAAAACCAGTTATAAAAACATTTTAAAAAGCGAAAAAAGTTACTTAATTTTCAAGAAAATCGTAAAAATTAAATAAAAGTTGTTTAATTTTTACGAATCATTTTGAATAATTCTTGAGATAGAATAAAGTACGTAGATATCATTAAAAGTGCTGAAAATCTCATAAAAACCTTGCGAATGCAGGAAAAATTGTTGAATTTTCATAAAATTTGTTTATTAAACCACTTAAAACTGTTAAAATTTCTTCAAAAATATCATACAACCCCGTTCAAAGTGCAAAAATTGTCCAATTTTGGCAAAAGTTGTTAAAAGTAAAATTTATCAAAATAAAGTATTAAAATTGTCGTCAAATCCCTTTAAAATGCAGGACAACTTATTCATTTTTTAAGAAAATCATTGAATATGACTACAACAATTATCATAAAAAATGTGTCTAACTACGAAAAAAATCACTAAATATTCATGAAAAGCAGCGTCGTGAAATTGATACAAAAAAAGCCCAAATTTCCGAACAATTATTGGCATTTTGAATGAATTTTCATAGAGTAACAGCATTTTTGCTAAGTATAATTCGAACGATTTTTACGATTTCTGAATAATTTCAACTATTTTTAATGATTTTGATAAGTTTTTAAATTATTTTGACCTAAATTTATCATCTTTTATTATAGTTTGACGGTTTTTATGTCATTTGAACAATTTTGACATGTATTGTAAATGTCGTATGGCTGGGGAAGGAGGATCATCCTAAAAATTTGGGTGCCACGAAAATGCAGCACGAAAAACAGTCACAAAATTTTGTTACCGTGAATGACTTTTTGGGCTTGGAAAATATTTCAGTGATTCTATTTTTTTTTTTGTACTTTTATGAGGAAATTGCCTTTTAAACTTTTGAACTTGAACTTGATCCGTCACAACATTCAGTTACATGCTTGTATCATCCAGATGGTTTTTTAAACTTGAAAAATTTTGAAAAAACTGACTTTTTCGACCTCGAAAAAATGTCAGAAATTCTATTTTATGTGCTTATGATGTATGTGCCATGAAACTGCCTTTTGAATTTGTCTCCTTTATTCGTCACGAGATTCTGTCAAGAATTTGTATTACCCTGATAATATGTTGGACTTCGAGTGATATTTTTTTGTACGAGTGGTTTGAATATGAGTTTTTGCAGTTGAAAAAGTTCAGAGATTCTTTATTTTTTGACTTTGAAAGTTTTATAAGGTTGGCGAGTGAATTTTTGGATTTAGATCTGAGAGTTCAGAGATTTTACTCAGATGGCTTTTTGAACTTGAAAAAAATCAACTCTTTGGACTGACTTTTTGGACTTGGAAAAAATTTCAGATTCTAATTTTTTTACACTTTTGTGAGGAAATGGTTTTTTGGACTTTTATACTTGAACTAGAGGCTTCTCCAAATTTGAGTTCAGAAAAAAATTCAAAGATCCTTGTAGGGTTAGTTATATTCGGCCACGAAAATCGGGTTATATTCGGCTGCGGGAATTGATGCGATTTCGTTTGTTACCGGGTTTGATTTTGTAGAATAAACATTCAGTTGGTATTAGGAAATATTCTTCTCTTTTTCGGTTCCCCGACAGTCCTAATTTTTGTACTTGAAATGCGAGGAACGTGTTCAACTTTCATGAAACTTATAACTGGTTTGTAGCATTCCAAATAATGGTATGGTTATCTAAACGTTTTTCTACATGTTTTGAACAATTTTTTTTGCACTACTATCGATTTTTGCGACATTGAAGAATTTTTTTAATATTTCAAGTTATTCTGACGCCAATTAAACATTTTTATAAGTATTTGGAACAATTTTCTTGACAATTTTATCAATTTTTACGACACATTCGGATCAGTTTTCTTGAATTTTAAGCAATTCTAATGTTAATTGATAGTTTTTAAAGAAATTTTCAAATTTCAAACATTGATTAAGAATTATCATAATTTTTTTTTAAATTTGATATTCAATTAGCTACTTTTGCACGATTCAGTAGAATGATAATTTCACAGCTGAATGTTGACAATTTTTACCCTTTAAACATTCGCTTCCATTTAAATCATCCGCATTGTAAGTATTTTTTCGAAACACCCTATGCATATTCCGTCGGTTGAATTTTTTTTTCGTTTACCTTTTCCTTCTTCTGGCGAAAGACGATATAAAGCTGGTATAATACTGCAGACATACGCGGGCATTCGACGCAAGACGAAGGGTTTTTCTACTAATCATTCATGAAATGGAAGAGTTCAGCTCGTGGCTTAATAGTTAATGTAACGACAAGTGCGTACTTGAAGATGAGTGAGAGAAAGAAAACGAAATGAAAAATACGCCGGTTCGCTTTCGCTTTCCGTTTATTTTTAATTTATCTCGTTACATAAAAAAGCTTTCTTGTTGTATTAAAAAAAATAAAACTGGAAAGCCGAATATACCGAGTCGTATCTGCAGCCTCGTTTGTAGACCTACGAAATCAAAACGTTACGGTATCATTAAAGGATATTTTTATGACGAGACGAATAACTATACACCGTGTGTCCCTTTTTGAATATTTCAACGACTCGAAACTTACCCCAAAAGTCGAGTTTACGAGTATGTGCTCACCGTATAAAACTTCTAGCCACCTGTGTAGTAAAATGACGCTGATTTCTGCGTAATTGTCACCTTATACGATGGCTACCCTGATACGGTGTGCAAATAAAACTATACGGTATGCATTTCGAAGTATTATAACGATATAATTTGGGGGAGCAAGGGGACAGATAGGCTTTCGATGTGTACATAGGGCGGAATTTTTGTGTATAAATAACAGCTGCATGCAATGGGAAACGATTCGAGACTCGAAATGTACTCGTACGTATGAGGCACACTCGAGTAAATAATGTAAATCCATTAAATAGAAAAATATCGTACACGGAAATGAATGCTTTAAAAATTTACATACTCGAAGGTATAATATATGTATGATCAGCGACGTCTCTGGTATACGTATAACATCCAGAGAAAACTACCTACATATTACGATCTTTCATCGTTGAATTATTTAAAGGCTTTCGTCTCAGCAGCAGCATCGGTAACAACACGAGTAACGACAGTACGCGTATGTAAATGTAAGAAATTGCGAAATTAGGACTTGGAAGAGATAAGAAATGGTATCGTAATGTGTGGCGCTGACGTCGTCGCCGCGACGATGAAAAAAAGAAAGCGAGAAAAACAAATGTAACTGTGGGATGACTGCGACGACGATGAAAAGTATTTCTTAACATTTTGACACCTTTTTATTGCCGCGACGAGCATTTTTATGGTATTGGTGTCAAAACCGCTTCAAAGGATGCAGCGAATCTTCGTAAAAGCTCGCTACTGAGAAATTTTTCATATCGTAGAAAAATACGAGTACCGGGTCTACGACGAAATAGCGAGGATTTCGTCATGAATGATGGAAATATGGATAAAAAGTCTATCATTTGTACCCCCTTTTCTTATGTTTTACATGTGTAAGCTGGTATGTTTTTCACAAGGTATGAAAACTTCGGGTGTGTGAGAGGTTTTTTGCTTTTCGTCGCGTTTTCTTCATCTTTTTTTCGAGGATGAGAAATGTATGATTTCAATATCGGAGCTGAGTGAAAATATGCTACTCAAGACTGCATAAAAAATGTAGGTACCTATATTATTCGTTCGACGAATACATCAGAATTCAGAATTAAATTCACGATGTTATCGCAAAAGTGCATGACTCATGATGCAACGACGCTACAAAAATGCCAATATTGGTTAAATAAGTACTAATCGGAATAATCTAATATGAAAGATGTGCGAATACTGCTGAGTGATGATATGAAAAAATCAACGAGATTGAGAAAGTATTTGGCTGACTGGTTGGTATAACGTTGGCGTGAGCTGAAAAATTCAAATTTCGCGATGTAGTCTTCCGGGAGAGGGAGGCAAATTTTATTGTTCTATTGATAAAGTTCACATACCTTTATTGGATTATTTTTCATCCCTCCTGTGACCAAAACTTATGCTCTTGTGGTGAATTTTTACTTTCAAAGGCGAAGCTTCTCCAAAACTAATGTATGAATCAGGTAACTGAAAATATGTATTAACACTTGGCTGGCAATAGATAAGGCCCACGTCACACTAAAAAACATACCAGAAAGTGAAAAGTTGGCTCAACAATATAAACCTTTTATCCGGGGTGAAAAATTATGTAGACTGGCCAATTTTCATGTTTGTAATTTGTATCTCTCATACTTTTGTTTGGATATCACAAAGAAATGTCTAAATACCTTACTTCTCATTTTAATTCGAAGCTGAAATATTTGAATCTGGGTTATACTTGTAGAAAATTGAAAATTTTTGAGCATAACTTCCATAATTTTGTTCTCGTTTCTGAGCATTTTTTTCATTCGTTTAAAGAGCACCTCTAAAGTGCGAAATATTTTTTTTTTTTAATTTCAATTTTCCCATTTTTCCAAAAATTTGAAAAAAGTTATAATTTTTATGGTTCATTTGGATCAAAAGTTTTCAATATCGAATATTTTCGACTCCAAAATCGATTACATTTGATAGAAATGGATTTTATTTCAATTTTTATTTGGGCTTTAATACTTCCAGTTGCCTTAGCGAATACAACACAGATTTTTGAGGCACCTTAATCTACAAATACATCATATGTACTTATTATTGGAGTTACTTCGACGCTAAAAATCTTTTTGACATGAATATGTTTTATGGCGGGGGGGGGGGGGGTCGTCAGAAAAGTTTTTGCGTTACGTTTCTGCGTCACAAAATTTTTCTATCCCGAATGGCTTTTTGGGCTTGCAAAATTTCCCATTGCAAAAGTGGACAGCCAGTTTTTTCAAACGTTGTAAAAATTAGAAAAATTTTCATAATCAGTTAAACTTTGATTGAATTGGTTAAAAAATTATGAAAATTGTTGTTGAAATGGTAAAAAATTTTATAAAAATCGAAGTAATTATTGTAAAAATTTTTGAGAAATTATAAAAATTGTTGAAAATGTGAAAATTATTAAAATTGTCATAAACATAGTTGAAAAAACATTGTAGAAAGGGTCACAAAATCATGAAAACTAACAAAAATCTCGTGAAATTTTTTAAAATTTTTATGGAAATTATTTCAAACGCGAGAAAAACGACCAATAAATCGTAAAAATCGTCGAAAATATCGTAAAATGTTGAAATTTTCACCAAAGTATTTTAAAAATTGTCAATAATACATAAAATTTACAGAAAATGTAAGAATCATTGAAATTGTCATAAAAAAATGGTGAAAACATCGTAAAAATTGTTAAAACTTTCATACAATTCTTTAGGAATGTGTCAAAAATGGCGAACAAAACGTGAAAATCGTCGAAAATTTCGTATGAACTGAAATTATAAAAATTTTAACCCTTAAACGCGCAGTATAACATTTTTTTTAATTCGCTAGAATTTTCACTAAATTTTCCGGAATTTTCAAATTTTTTCATGGTTTTTGCGTTTTATTGACTGATTTTTATCAACCACTTTTACAACATTTTCTAAAAATGTTTAGGAATATTATCACAGTTTTCAAGAGATTTCCGATACCTACTCGCAATTTTTACTGATTTTTACGAAAATTTACGAAATTTTCGAAGGTCTTCATGATCTTTGGATTGTTTTAAAAATATTTTTAATGATTTTTGTGAAAATTTTGACGATTTCAAAAAGATTTTTGACGTTTTTCATGATTTTCTGGCAACTTTTTCATAACGAATAATTTTTATGAAAATTTCAACATTTTTTTCATTAATTCGTGATATTATGACCACCTCTGCGATATTTTTTCTGATTCTATAACAGTTTTAATACTTGCAGACGATTTTTAACAATTTTTATGATTTTTTCACCATTTTCACAATTTTAAAACCGGTTTGGGTCTCGAGATGATTTTAGCTTGGTAACATATATCTACTTATCTGCTTTAAATATACAATTGTGGTTTCCTGTGTAATGTCCTTTGAAATTTTTTAAGAGGGGGGATCCACGGACATTTTCCTTGAAAAAAATTGAATAATTGCAAGGTTTGCAACCAGTTTTACACTGCGATTCAAACAAACTAATTTGTCAGCAAGTATGATGCTGTTAAAGGCACCCAAATATCAAAAACACCGTTTTCAAATCTGTAAAGAAAACATCGATCCCTTCATTGTAAAGCTATTTAAGCATTTTTATTCCGCACTCTTCAGTAATTTATTTCCATTCTTTCGTCAATTTTCCAAACGAATTTATATTATAAATGGCAGACTCGCACTCAATACCCAATACCCAGGCGATCCATTTCATTTAGATAATTGAATAACTACAAATGTACAAGTACTTCTCATCAGAGTACTCGAGCAATCGATCAGGAGGGGAACTAGGCCACTTTACCGTAGTTATCTTCTGTTTACAAATCTTTTCCAATCATTGTCATCTTAAACGATCGCCTCATTTATATACGATGCAATCTCGCATACACCGAGACCGAGAGAGAGACAGAGAAAGAGTATAAAAACGACAGAATTCTGTTCTCGAAATCCGCCCAACGACTATGCTTCGACAACGCCGGTACTTTTCCGAAAGCTGTACGCGGGTGGAAGATTGATTCGAGTAATTTTTAATTTGACAACCCTTCCGGTAATCGCATCGTTTGTTCGTTTCATTTCCGCTACACGTAACATCGCGCTTCCTTCCCTTCACTTTGCGCTACCCTAGCAGATTCGCAGAAAACACAAAAACCTGCTCGTCTCGCAGCTATGTGGAGAAATTCCTGCTTCGTTGCCGATGCTGTGCGAAACATCGCTGCGACGTCGACGTCCTTGATTTATTAGAATTATTTCGTTTTATATTACGAAATACTTGGGCAAAGATACGGTGCTTTTTACAAATTCGCGTTTAACCGAATACAGACGAAGTGAACTGGCGGTGGCGGCGAAAAAAAAGACGATGAAACCGGAGTAGAATTCCACCGCGCCTTGGAGCTAATAAAACAATGCTCGAAGATTCGTCGTCGTCTCGTATCTTTCTCTCATTATATCTCGTTCTCTTTTTCTGGCTGAAAGTTCTTGTATATCGCATCGAGCCCATCAAACTGTTGATGCTTTCTCATCTATACGACGTAGGAGTATATCTGTGCTGTCGCTGGTTGCGTATAGTATTGCAAGATGAAGAGAGTTTATGAAAGCACCCTTCTCTGCGTCTCCGACTCGACGTCGTGCTCGTGCTCGTTCGACGATGTGTTGAAAGTGCAAATCCGAGCGGAAATTTTATTAATACCGCACGCCGGGATTATGTACTTCGCGTCACCTCTTTGATTGTTTACACACCAAAGAACGCATTCGTTAATCAAAATTCATTTTACGAATGCTGCGCTGTGCGCTATTCAACGCTCGTTTAAAATAAATTTGCCAGCTCGTTCTCTCTTCGCTTTTTGGTTCCTTTACTAAATTATAGCGCGAATCGACGAATCGTACAGCACTTTTCCAAATTTGCCTCCTCGTTCGCTCTCGATTCTATACGTCGGTGTGGAAAAAAATTCTCATCGGTTTTCCCTCCTTCTTCATCGTCGTCATTATCATCAGACCCAACGTCAACGCTGCTTTCATCGTTTGTTCTCGTATCCTATATTCATCTTGTATACGTATCATTTCGACAACCCTTTGTCGGTGCAAATTTCGCGTTTTAGTGTTGCCACCGACACCGACGCCGAATTTAAATACGCGAAAACTCATACGCGCCTGATTTAATCCGCGTATTTGTATGCCTCTCGTAATGCCCGAATTCGTGTACGAAATTACACGCACATCTATTCCTTTTGGTGTTTTTATACAAATGTGTATTCGAATTGGCCTACGATGAGGGGGATAGCCGTATCATCGCAATGGCTAGTCTCGTAGTGTTCGTATGGTTGTGATTTCTCGAGCATTACGTTTGTAAAATGACTCTAATAAAATTATAGGTACGTTCCCCTACCATTTTGGGCCGATGCGACGCTTTTCCCTCGATAGTTTGTTAGTAATGTACGCAAATTTCACACGAATGGGTCACCTCGACAAATATTTTCGACCCTTTTTTACACGTCGCCGTCCTGCCATGCCTCCTTTCATTCGTTACGTACTGGATATTTTCCCTCGGTGTGTCGGTGGTGTATTTCACGACACCCATCCTTCCGAAATAAACGTAGAGAAATTTTCACTGCCTAAAAATGAAACCTCCGTCAAATCATATGTTAATTAAATTCGTAAAACAACGTGTATATACGATAAATTAAATATTACGTACGAAAAGAACAGCGTATGAAACAACTGTCAATTATGTGAAAGATTTATCATCATATGATGTCGAAAAATTAATTATACGACGTCGCGTAGCTCGCTTCAACGATCTCCTACGCCTAGGTACGTAGCTTGATTAGGAAATTTCGTCGGTTTGTTTGAATTAATGCGAGGTGAATTTGTTGTGCGAAAAGTTGGCCTAATGTTGGAAATTTCCAAGCACAAAGTTTCAAACGATGTAATAATGGTTAAGTACTTATATGTTGAGAAATTTTGATGAAATATTTCGAAAATTGCCGAAAATTTGTTTTAAAAGTGGTGAAAATTGTTCATTATCATGAAAGTTGTTTTAATGAAGTTTATAATGTAGAACAGGTGTGAAGATAGGGAAAACGTAAAGAATTATCTGCGTCAAGAAGTATAGCAATTTTTCTCAAGGTCACGATGTATTCCTTATCATGAGAAAACAAATTGACCAATTGATAACACTTGAGTAGTTTTTCTGCTATTTGATTTGACTTTTTTTTTTTTTAGTAAATTCGAGTTTTCATTTGTTTTTTTAGGATAAGGAGATCGAGATATCCTTTATTTTCCATTTTTTTCCTACATGAAAATTTTTCAAGAATAAATTGGTGGTATTGGGGGGGGGGGCGGTGGAACGAGAGGGATGGACTTTCTCAAATTCTTAAAAATAAGATGGGAAAAGGTCGAAAAAAAAGTGATTCTGAAAAAAATCAGTTGGAAATCATGAGTAGAAATATCTCAAAATGTAAAAATTTACCAGAATTTTATAAAAATGATTGAAAATTTCGTGAAATTTGTTTTGAAATTAGGTACATAGTTTCAAATATTGTAAAAGTAGTTGAAAAATTTGTAGGAAATGCTTATAACGTCGTGAAATCAACTAAAATGTGAGAAAACTGTCGGAAATTGTGTAAAATTTCGTTTTCAAAGTCGTAAAAACAGCATAAAACATTGCAAAAGTTGATACATCGATAGAAATAATTTTTAAAATACCATAAAAATGTATTAAAACGTGATTAAATGGTTGAAAATGTTGTAAAATTGATTTTAAAAATTTCGAAATCGTTTAGAAGTATAGTAAAAATTGTTGAAACATTGTAAACATTTTTAGAAATACAGTAAAGTTGATTATCACGAAAATTGTTGAAAACTGCTCAATTATTGAGATTGCTTGTTGAAAAACCCAGAAAATTGTTAAATTTTGTTCAATATCTCAATAAGTTTCATGAAGTTTTCCTAACAATTTAATTTTTCAGAAGTTTCAATGTTTTTATCACAATTGTGTTTTTTCGGCAAATTTCATTTCGTTTTTGAGAATTTTAATTACGCTATCGATAATTTTCTCAAAATATTTGATAATTTTTATGATTTTTGAATCAATGATGTACCTAAGCATAAAATCGTTCAAAATATTTTTAAAAAGGCAAAGAGCAAAAGCATATCCTATGTTTTCAAATTTTGTGGATAGTATGAAAACAGACGGTATTTTATAATATTTTCAACCTCCGCCCTCCCCCATTATTTTATCAAAATAGGCAAATGCATTCAGCTATAGCGCAGCAAGGGCGTAAATTTTTGCAGGAATTCATTCATATTAGCATAGGATATGCTTTTGCTATGGGAAGTGATCTCGTGGAAAATTCCTTGACGAAATTCCGTGACGAAATTGTGTAACGCTGACTTTTAGACATTTTGTCAGCCTTTACTTTTGGACATTACCTATGTCAGACTTTTTTGGACTTGAAAAAATTTTCAGATTTAAATTGACTTTTAGACATTATGTCAGGATTTGTGATGAAACATGTGTGAATTGGAAAACTTGATTAGATTTTCTTGACTTCAAAACATATCCACTCTAATGACGAGCATTACTTTTCATTCCTAAAAATTATTTTCATGTTTTAAATGGTAATTTTCATCCAAATATTGGATGAAGTTGCGAAAATTCACACAATGTTGTATGACCACCACTTTTTAGAGACGTTCTTAGTCAAATTCAATGTATTTTTTTAGATTTCCAACCATGTTTCGAATATTTTTATCAAGTTTTGATTGGTTTTCGTTTATTTTGATCGCATTTGCTATATTTTAATGATTTTTTATGAAATTAGCTTTAATTTTTTATGATATTTCGGATAATTATCTTGCTTATGTATCTATTTTTTCAATGATTTTTAAAGTTTTCCCTATCATTCTCCACCTTTCGTTGAAACAGGTATTTTGAGCAATTTCAATGAATTTTCATGCTTTTTGCCATATTTTCATCAGTGTCGGTTACAATTCAATGTTTTCACGAACAATTTCGGGTTTTCTTGATAGATATTTCATTCAATTTTGTTCTTAATTTATTTTTAAGATGATTTTTATTTTTTTTAGTTGCGTAATATTTTGATCCGAAAATGTGTACAGGGGTTGAAAAAGTGTGTCATTGTGCTATTAAACCTTTGAAAATATTTTCATTTCTGAAACCTTTTTTCAACTTTTTTTGATTTGAATTGTGATTTGAACATGTTTTCGATCTATCAAATTTCTTTTAATAAGATTTTTTTGACCTCAGATTAGGTACATACATTTCTCGTCGTTGAATTGTGTTAACTGAAGAGTAGGTACATTACTTTTTCGAACGAAAGGTTTCATCAGAGAGGCATTTGAGTTTCGTTTAGTTCATCGATTTTGTAAAAAAAGAAATGATTTTTTTCAACTGAAATGTTTCTATAATGATAAACTCCGCTTAAACTTCGCTTTCGAGCTACTTTAAAACAGCTCTTTTTGTTATTTTGCTTTTTGGAAAAAGAACGAACGAAAAAAAGAAGAAAAACGTGGAAAAAAATTAAGTAAAATACGGGAAGGAAAAAATAAAGAAAAAAAGCCATCTCACTCTACGTAAAATCTCTCTAATGTAAGCGTTTAACAAATTATGCGGAAAAACTGCTCTCGAGCGGGCGCCTCAAAATGATACCACCGCAGCGAGGGTGGCGCTTGGGCATTAGTATACAACGTTTTTTTTCTTATGATATGCCCATCGGACCAAATTCGTAAAAAAGCACTTCACGTCGACGATGTTGTAGCCCGTATACGTGAACTCACCTGCCTACATCGAGTAGGTAAATGAGGCGATAGTAAGAGCACAATACACCGAGCAATCGCAAGGAAACAGGGTGGTGGAGAAAATATGCGAATGACGACGTTATTACAAAATTAGCTTCGTTAAAAACCAAATTTTCATACTCCATCGTACACAAACGCGTAATTTAGTCGAAATACGTATTTTTTGTCGTTCGTTCGTTGCCCTTTCTCTGGCTCGTCGGCTCTCGACTCAAGAGAGAGAAATTAAAAGATGAGACATATTAAAAAATGCGAGCGACGTTGTACCAGTCGAGTCGTCTTCTTTCTTTCCTTTATTCAGCTCGAGCCTCTCAGCTGAGCTAGTGAACGAATGACGAAAATATGGTCGTTATCGTGGTGTAACTTGGAAGAGCCTATACCTAGTCATTAAAATATTTTCAAATGGTGATGTTGCCCTTTTTTTTATATACTTCCCTTTATTTTTTTCGTTGGCGAAATTCTCGAGGTATGGAGAAGAACCGTATTCGTTGTCTGCTTGCTTGTATTTTATTCGTTAACGAAAATGAACAGGGAAAAAGGAGCAGAATACCAAAGCCAGTAGAACGTGGAGGGGTGGGTGGCCATTGTAGGGCGAGAGGACGATCGTAAGTGTATAGATATGCACTCGGTGTAGTCGTCGTTCGTCGCTGTATCGAATAATGATGTTATTTTTCGATATAGCGAGTTGTTTAGAGAAAGAGACACTAGTAAAATATTACGTGGATAGATAGATAGGTATATGAGGGAAGTATGCATAGAAGGGAGACGTACACTGTTGCTTTTTGGGGTACGAGTATATAAAATATATACGTAGGTACGTAGTACGTGCTACAATGGAAATGTAAAATAAACAAATCACTTAATAACACGGCACCGACATACACCGACGACTGTCAATCTCAATCGATCAATAATTTATCGCGTATACTGCCAAGCTACTACGCTGCGGTAATAAGATATTGACACGTTGTACGGTTATGGAGACAGTTTGGGATAATAGGGGGGGGGGGTGTAGGAATACGATGCCAAAAGGATATGCGAAATAATAGGTACGGAAATTGTTGCTGGCGTGATAGCGTTTATATAAATGACGGCAGTGCAAAGTATTATACCATAGAACGAAGCCGAATCTGGGCGGAGTGAAGAGAGGGGGCGAAAATGCGCACAAAGTACGGAAGGAAGGAAACATTATATGGTGATTATGTATTTGAGTGGCGTTATGGCATCTTCTCGTGTATAAGAATGTCTGTGGAGGAGGAAGGTAAACGAGAGAGAGAAAAAGAAAAGCTGGAAAAAAGAATGCTGCGATGCCAAGAAGACAGGGTCTGGGGGGGGGGTGAAACTTTTTCACGTGTTAGTCGCACTTCGCTGCAGTACCCTGCGTCGTGTCGCTAGCGCCAGCCCAGCTTTTGTATGAAAAGAAGTCGACGACGCGTAAATAAAAATAAATACGAAATTAATTCGAGTTTAAAATGCTGCGCTGCATCGTACAGACGATACCGGCTTTGAAATACTAGGTAAATAAATAAAAGAAAAAAGTTGAATGGTAAATAAAACACGGTGTCTGGGAACGAGTAGCTTTTCGCGAAATTCTTGTATAAGTTGTGTACGTAGATAGGTAGAGGTATTTGTTTTTTGTACGTAGAAGTGGGATCACGACTCGCGAGACGATTATTTCGAGCTCGTCGTGTGTACGCGACGGGTATAGTAATTAACTCGTCGCAGGGGTGGAAGACGACGAGCATCGCTGACGAGGAAATTCGAGCTTCGCGCGTTAATTGTCTCGCGAAAATTTTCTTTTGACGATTGTCTGTGCTACGAGAGAGCATGAGGAAGAGGAGACGAGTAGTGCAATTGACGGGGTTTCTTTGCAAATGAGGATTCAATGTGACTTGATGTTGAGTAAAATATATGGGATGGTGGGGGGAGTCAAGGGAAGGGTGGGTTGAGTCGAATCGTTGATTTGCGGCATTTGTTCGTACAGAGTAATTCGAATGATTTCTGGTTCCTTATGAAAAGTGGATAGGCAAAAGTTGCAACATGATTAACAATTATTATCGATTGGTGATGTATTCAAAGGGACTGATGAGAATTTAGAAGATAGATTGAAGGTGTGGGATGTTGGACTATTAGACCTGCCCCTTCAATGGTATTGTGCTGCAATTATTCTAATTTTATGTCAAATAGGTTGACTACTGATGTATGAGATGTATCCCATCAATCATATCGGATCTCATTCATTCTGAATTTGTGTCAATAGTACCTTCAATGAAAAAATTAAGTTGGTGCGTTGTTGCACAGGGAATCGGAAGTTTGGTATCTCCTTCAATTTTGAATTTAGGCAGTATGATCATAAAATATACATATTTTGTATATTTTTTCATTAAAAATGTCAATTACATACGAATGCCTGGTAAGTGGTCTATCAACCGTAAAATTTGGATGAAACCAACTACGACTAACAAAAAAGTTCAAGTACACATGCATGGCGCCTAACTTTGAAAATGAAGGAATTACAACGTTTGAAAAATTGGATACAAAATTAGTCGGAAACCCTGCGTCTAAAAATTTTTCTGACTTAGGCAGTAGATAGCACTTCAAAAAAGTAAAAAAATTTCTAATTACATTAAGATGCTTAACTTCAAAATTGAAGGGGTTATAGCAAAAAGAAATGCCTGTAAAAAGTATTGCCTACCTCAATTTATTACTCTGCACTGATGAGACAATATGAAAATTGTGAAATTCCTTCAAAACAAAACATGGAACTGGTGTAACTTTTTGAGACAGACGAAAATGTTATCTTAAAAATTTGCCTATTTTTGAAAATTAAGGCGCTACAGAACCTTGAACTTCAAAAATACTAATTTTCAAAGCTTTGTAGCGCCTTCATTTTCAAAAATGGGCAAATTTTTCACGCAACTTTTTTGTTTGTCCCAAAATCTTACACCTGTTTCATGTAATTTCTTAATACAATTTTGAAATTTTTTACACCACTGCCCCTTCAAAAGCAAGATAGGCTTTAGTGGTACTCAGTTATACATATACAAATTTTAAGTTCAGCAGATCACTCACCAGACACCTTGTACATTGTCTGCATTCGAAATTGAAGGAGCTATGAGTTCAGTAGGCTCTAATTATATGGAAATGATACCAAACATACCCCGACCGCGACCTCTTCATGTGCAGAACTAAAGGTTGGCAGATGTTTCAAAACGTTTTAACTCAGTTGATAATATGGATCGGCAATTTTTTTGAATTTCCCTGTAGGACTTTTCAAGTTTTACAAAATGAGTAATATTCATGTTTTGCCTAACTATAAAATTGAAGGAGCTACAATGATTTGAATAGACTTCATAACTCCTTAAATTTTCAAGTTATGAAAAATTTTGTAACGGTAAATTTTTGTTGAGCTTTATAAGCTGTACAAAATGAACTAATTATTTTTAGCATAATTCTAACATTGAAGGAACTACGAGTACAACCATTAAAAAGTTTAGAAGTGACGTTATTTTCTCAAAGTTCACTTTTTTCTTTTCAAAAATTTTTCAAAATGGTCTCTCGTGTTTTCAATTTTGTAATTAGATAAACAATTATTAGCTTACTTTATAGAGTTCAAAAAGCTGAACAAAAAGTTACTCTTAAAAAATTTTGCATAACTTGAAAATTGATGAAGTTATGAAGCTTACAAATTTTCTAATCGTTGTAGCTTCTTCAATTTCAGAGTTAGGCAAAACATGAATATAAGTTATAACTCATTTTGTAGAGCTTGAAAAGTTCTACAAGAAGATTTCAAAAAAAAAAAAAATTACCGATCTACGAGTATATTACCAACGGAGTTATAATGTTTTGAAACATCTACCCGGGACTAGTGTATAACTTTGCTCCTTCAAATCCTTGGGTCGGTAAACATGCATACGCTTATGTAGTTTGGCTAGCTGAATCTCTGGTTTGAAGGTGGTGTACTGCTACCGGAACACCCTGTATACCTGTGCTAACTGCTTATACTATCAGCTCCAGTGCACTGCAATAATTTTGGTTCTATGTTGAATAAGTTGCCTACTAAGGTGCATGGTGCTCCTCTTCAATTATGACCGATCGCAAATGCTTCGATTCTATGCCAATTAGGTTGCATATTCAAGTAAGAGACATGCTCTTGTAATTCCATTGCACATCAATGATTTTGATTTTGTGTCAAACAAGTTGCCTACCAAGGTTTAGACTTACCCCTTCATGTAGGTATATTGGACTGCAATTATATTGACTCTGAGTCAAATAAGTTGCCTACCAAAGATGATGAAGGAGTCACATTGCTTCTGAATCACACTGAAATTATATGAGAAGAATTGAAATTTCGGACCGTAGATTGATCGTTTTAGAAATGTAAAATCTGCATTTTTATTTATTATCATCATCGATGATGATCTGCATTAAACACCATGTAATATGTATACACCTGTTTGATTTCAGATTACCCGATTGGCGAATGTTTGAAAGATGTTACCATTGACATACCAGTGGCCGTGACTCCTGGTGACACTGTAAAAATGCGATGCCTTTACAATTTAGAAAACGAATCACTATACACAGTCAAATGGTATAAAGGTAGGCAAGAATTTTATCGCTACGTTCCCAAAGAACTACCTCATACCAGAGTTTTCCCACTACCTGGTGTTAACGTCGATGTAAGTATTCACTCATCACCTTTACAAGCTTCTCTGGTCTTTGGTATGTTATCCATAACTTTACGAAAGGTTGTGCACGCTGCATGTACATCCTCTTTCCTTCTGCGTACGTTACTCATGAAGTGTTTAGCATTGTCACGCTACGTTGGCCTGATGGGATTTGTTCGCCGGCTACGTAATGGCTTAATGAGACACGATTCCGTTGAAATTGCGCAAGAATGGTATAGTAAATCGCGTTGGGAAGTATTCTACGTTGATAGAAGCCACCGAGTGCGGCTGCGATGATATGCTCTTTGTATGTGGCCGTGCATGGGTGTTAAACTGAATACGGCTGGTGTTTTGGAGCGCAATGAAAATGGCCTGGGTTAATGTGCAACGGGTGAACGATGTAGATGTCTTTGTCTGCTTAATTGGACGGATTGCGTGTGGTAGATGTGTCAAAGAGAAGTGATGGTCAGGCTGACTCCGGCCATATTAGATGTAGGGTATTTTCGAGAGTAGTTTTGACCTTTTTGTTCGAGGTTACCATTCTTTACCTAGCTATTTCGTTAACTTTTTGGCTAAATTTTACAATCAACGATTCGAGAATTTTGATTCTCCTTGAACTTCTCTTCGTAAAGTCTCGCTACCTACTTCTTTTATTCGTTCCTGTTTTTTGTCCAAAAAGTTGTTCTACATAATTTGGCCCGACATTTTTTGAAGCAAAATAACCAGCAAATTGAATGAAAAAATTTCGTTTCGGAAAAACTTGACGAGGAAAATTTTTTCATTTGGAAGCGAGTAGAAAAAATTGTTACGAACGAGTTTTTTTTTCAACTAAACCCATTATGAAAATTTCAAATTATACGAAGTTCTTTGGATGGGCGAAGGAGAAGGGAAGACACGAAAGGAAAATTGTCAAACGTGGGGAAAATACCTACGTAATAATAAGATTATCTTTAATAATTAAACAGCAAGTACTTCTATCTTTATGTACCTCGTAGCTTATTTGGAGCAAAAACGAACCGAGATGGTTTTCTTCTGAACACCTGCCGTTCATTTTACCGAAATTTTCCTCCAAAAGTAAAATAGAAAAAAAGGATACGCAATGAGCAATTTATTAGGGTAATTGCTTCTTGAGACTTGAGAGTATGGTTGGGTAAACTTATTCAATGAGTGCTTTACTTTGATGTACGTGCAAAATTATTAGCTTTTAATTCTTGTACAATTTTTTGTTGTTGAAATTTTTGGAACATTGGTACAATACATACATTTCTTTTTCTACTCATCCTAAATTTAAGATAAAAATATCAAAGGCAAAATTTTCAAAATTTAGTGAATTTTGGGTTTTTAGAAATTTTCCAAGTTCAAAAAACCGTTTGAAATTTAAAAAAGTTTCAGGTCTAGAAAGTCTGAAGTGTTTTGTCTGACAAAAAGTTTGAAAATCAGCACGATCTCTGAAATTTTCCAAGTTCAAAAAATGAATGGAAATTTGATAAATTTTCAAGTCCAAAAAAGTCTGACAAAATATCTAAAAGTGAGAGAGTTCAAAAAATTCTCACAAAATGTCACAAAAGTCAGCATTACGTAAAAAGCTGTCTAACTTTAATTTGAACTTTTCTTGAAATTTTTCAAGTCCAAAAAAGTCTGGAAAAATGTCAGAGAATCAGCGTGATCTCTGAAATTTTGCAAGTCCAAGAAGTCTGCCTGGCAAAGTGCTGGAAAGTCAGTATTAAGTATCTCTAAAATTTTCCCAAGTCCAAAAAGTCAATGGAAATCTGAAACTTTTTCCAACCTCAAAAAAGCCTGACAAAATTTCTAAAAGTCAGCGTCACGGATTTTCGTGTCGGAATTTTATGACTTTTTTTACAGGTTTGATCATCGCTAAGGCATATCCTATGCCAATATGGAGAAGATGTGTTGTATAGGCCTAATGTATTTTTTTTGTCAACAAATTTTAATTCTGCTCTGTTTGATGAGTATTAATTTGTGCTTTCTGTTAATTGTGTTGAAAATATTCAAAAAAATCATTTATTCTGTCATCCAAGGCATTGTATTGGCAATTTTTTGGTTTTTCTAAAATTTTGGTTGCATTCTTATTTCTATTCTGTTGAAGAAATTAATAAGATTTCAGCTTTTATTCTTCAATTTTGGTTTCAAACTTTCTTTGATATCTATATTTTTCAGAAGTACTCGAATTGTAAACAACTGGTTCAAATCGGTTACTCAACTCCTGGACTCTCTGAGTTTTCTCGCAAGCACTTTCTGGTCAATAGTTTTTTCCACCATGCACTTGATGCACTACTCTTGCGTCATAATATTCATCCACTTGAAGGAAACATCATAAATAATGGGTGGATTTTGGTTTGACGACCTCTGGGTCTGAAATATAAATTTTCTTACGACCAATAATATCGAACTATGAGAGAGTGGGATTATTGGCGTAGAAAATATCGAATAATAAATTTTTTTTTCAAAAATTTGTCGACGTTGTTTCCATATTTTACACGAGCTAGCTTTATTGTTTGATTTTTCCGAAGGTTGTATTTCTTCGAGGAGATTTGAAGTGGTACTAAGATTAACTACATTGTATGTACATGGATATGGTTTATCGCACCGTATTGTGGAAACATGTTTGGAAAAATGAGAAGGCGAACGATAAAGGCAATGACTGCTGTAGTACGTGCACCTAATCGAATTCTACGAGTGTTTAAAGGCGTCTTGGCGTGGGATAAGTATACAAGAGTATAATATCGTTGGTGGATTTATGGAGGCGCGAAACAATCTGCGGTTACACGAGCGGAGGATACGACGACAAATTCGAAGAATAAGACAAAAAAACACAAGCGAGAACGAAGAATAAGGGCGAGCTGTTGTGGTACACAGCACGTGTGTTAAGAACCACTACATCATCATACGGGTCGTGGTCGTGGGTACGATGTATCTTGCGTATGCGGTTTTTGGTTTGGCCATGTATGTTTTCTCGCACATACGTATGGGAAAATTGGAAAGTTTATTCGTTAATAAATCACGTAACGATGGCCGATAAATAATTTCCACTTTGTGTACAATATACGAGGAGCGAACGTAACGCGAGGTGTTGCAAAACGCCATTTTCATCGCTGTTGTATTGTGTAATATTGGTGGATACATTTGTAAGCATACGTTTGGGCGAAACAAACTGGAATAAAGATTGCCACAGAGAAGAAAGACAGGAAAAAAGGCGAAGGAAAGCGAAATGGAAATGGTATGCGTGTGTGGCGAATTTTTTTCTGTGTTTACCGAATGATATCGCAAGGGCATAGTGATTATTTTACCCGAGTTTGAATGGTTGAGAGATGGAAAGATACGAGGAAGGTTTTGGAAAAGGTTTGTTGTTTGTATATCCTTCCAAAGGTCTTTTATCACCTTCATCGTGGAAAAATTTGAAGAATGTACCAACTTAGTTAGGTTTTTGCTTCATTATTCTGTGTACCTTGTGTATGTATATGGAGTATCACAATACCCAACTCGTTTCGGTCGGTACTGACCTAGTATAAAGGGTGATATATCATGCTCGGCTAGCTTCGTACTATTCAGGACGTAGTTTAATGTCTCTCCGGGGAGATGGGCCAAAATAGCCTTCGACTCTTCACTAGTATACGCTCATCGAACGAATAACGAAACAGTGCTGTGTAATATTTCACCGTATCGATCTCTTTAGGTCTTCTCGTAGATCGACGACGTTTTTTTATGGTATTGGAGTACCCAAGTATCTCTTTAAAAATGTGCTGTTCGTCTGGAAATAAGTAGGTTTGGGAAAAACGAAAGAAATATTTTGGTAGATAATTTTTAAATAATGGATATTGCCGAGTTTTCCAAGTAGATGGCCGATGAAGTGTTCGTAGATGGTATTTTAGATGCAGTTTTCCATAAAATAGATATTTGGGGATTGGGGATTGTAACAGGGTCAAGGTTAAATTACCCTCGGTGTTTTTTCTTTGTGAATTTCAGGTTAGTTTATCGGGATCAAACGAAGTAGTTTTAAGAGATGTACAAAAAGATTTAGCTGGTAAATACAGATGCGAGGTTTCAGCCGATGCGCCGTCCTTTCATACGCAAGTGGTGTCTTCGCATATGAACGTCGTTTGTAAGTACTTTGAATACATATTTTTTCGTATTGATAATCGTATTATGCCGGATTTGTCGAGTATTTATCGTATGATGTGGATTTTGGATATACAAAGGGATAAAAGTTTTCAGTAGACTTGAAAATATTGTAGATATTTTGTTTAAACTGAGCCGTCGTGAAACTTGTTACAAATTCGTGATATTGATATGATACTGGTTTAATAAAAATGGCTCAGAAGTCATAAAAAATATAAAAATCGACTAATTCGAAAGGTTTTCGAATATTTTGATTTAATTTTCGTAAAATGAAAAGATTTGATAGTGGAAATAGTTATGAATTCGGTATAAAGTCGAAGTCAAATTAAAATAACGCCGAAGAATTTTGATTTTTTGGTCTCCCTCCCTCTTTCCCGGTCCATTTTAACGGCTTGGCCTAAAAATATCTCAGAAATTGATTCCTTACAGACATGTGCCAACTCGTGAAAAAGTTGACTGAGTTGATGAGTCGACTTTTTTCATAAAATAGTTTGAAAACGAGAGTTCTAACTCATTTTTTCAAAAAGTTAATATGGAATTAATCATTTCAACTCTTTCAACTCTTTAAAATTACGAGAATTACCATTTTTATTAAGTTTTTATCGTTGCTTTCTTTTATTGAATCTCGCAGATTGAAATAAGAAATTTGTTTTAATGACTCATATCCATGTTAAAAATTGCGCGCACTTTCTCGAATGTGTGACATAATGCAATCAACCGGATGATTCACCCTGAAGCTATTGCTATTGCTAATCATTTTGTGTGATTCATATTCGCATTGAATACTTTCTCAATGTGCTAAAACTACAAGCTTATGAACGAACGTCTCTGTAGAAATGAAACTACCCTCGGGCCTCGCCCGTCGCGTCGCGCTAATTTTCGCAATTCTATTTATGTATTTATTTTCGGGTAAATAATCGTTAAATTATAAAAATATGTTCGTGAGTAAAATTCGCGTTACTTGCATCAACAAATTAGGTATTTTTTGACATGGATACTGTAAATTCAACAAGTTTATTGTTTCAGTTTTGCTGATAACGTAAGTTATGCACGTTTGTTCGTACTTAGTATGTGATTATACATTTACATATGAGTGTTTTTAAAACTAGGGTTAGAATTTTCGTCATTTATTACGGCCTTTTTGAAAATTTCCAAATAATTTGCCAAAATCAATGTTGCCATTTTTTATAAATATTAAATTCATATTTTTTAATGAAATTTTCCAAAAATTCTCAAAATATAGTTGTTGCCCTTTGGTTAGAAATATCGATTCAGTTGTATCTATTCACGTGGAAGTTTTTCATCGATTTTTCTAATTGAAATTATATTTTAATTTACTTTTCCGATTCAAATGTAAAATTGTTTAAAATGTTGAAAGAATTGTTCACTTTGACTAAAAAACTGCAAAGGCAGCTTTTCTGAAATTTCATCAAACTTTCGTGGTAATTTGTGGGAATTTTCATCATTTTTAAGCAATTTTCGTAAAAATTCGTAAATTTTTCTGAAAATTTAAAACAAATTTATTTTAATTCAACATTTGAAATATTTTACCCAATTTTCATATTTTTCTGGCAATTTTTAGCCAATTGATTTGAAATTGCATTGATTCTTGCTTTCTTTTTTCAACAATTTTCATAATTTTCTGGAAAATTTTCCTCAATTTGCTGATTTTTATTCACCATTTGCAATATTTGGCAAATTTTGATGAAATTCTGTTGATTTCTGCTTCATTTCTTCGACAATTTATACAGAATAACTATATTTTTTTGGCAATTTTAAACAAGAGCTCATGACTTTTATGTAGCTTTTGCGATATGTACATCCAAATGAATGTAATTTTTTTAGGATATAGAATTTTTTCTGAATGAATTTTCTTGTAATTTTGAATTTATTTCGAGACTTTAATGCACTTTCTATGATATTTGGCTCAAAGTTGGCGACTTTAGTGGAGTTTTACATTATTTTTCAACGATTTTTATGAACATTTAACGATTTTGAACAAATTCCATTTTTTATAATTTAACAACTTTTGTATATTTTTGCAAAAATTCATCAAATTTTTCTCAATTAGCTATTTCCTTGCAAAATGTGATAATTTTTCTCGTATTTTCAACAAGTTTTACGCATTTTGAACCTATTTTAAGTAAATTTCGTTTAATTTGAGATTGGGGGATATTTTTGGAACTTTCACACCATGTTTGTCAACTGCTCTCGTATTTTTGAAACATTTTACGATGTTTTTTGAGGCTTGCTTACGATATTTCCCGAAATAACTCGATTTTCACGTTAATTGATGTTGACTATTTTTCGCTACGTCGTCGTGATTTTCTCGCTATAAAAAAAAGGAAAACGGAAATATTAAACAAAACAAAAAGTTATCCTGGTGAAATTTTTTTAAAAAACTTGCTTCGGTCGTGGTTTCTTTTCAATAAATTAAATTTTAATTGCTCGTTAAAATATCGTTTTGGCCTGCGAAAATCCCTCCTCCATTACCACCTTGCCCGTTATCCTTCGCCACATCTCAATAGACGTAGGCCATTAAGCCGTTGAAATCGATTCGCTAATTCCTTTTGACACGGCAAGACGACCAACTTGCAGCAGAGAAAAGAAGCCAGCTAGCTAAACATTTCGCAAAAGAAGATAATTAAACAGCCGCACGTAAAAACCCATTACTAGCGAGTCTTCGTCGTCTTGGTACCTACCTAGTCCTACCTACCTACTCATGTAACAAAAAACGAAAATAATTCTCGCGTATTTTAAAGTCGAAAGTAGGCGTACCTGGGCAGCAGCGAAAAAGTAAATTCATAAAGAGCGGCGTGGCATTTATTTAGCGTCCTATTGAAGATTCGTAGGTATTGCGGCTGGGAAGCCTGAGGGAAGGGTCGTCGGGGCCGTTACCGGTGCAAAAACTTCTACGCAAAGCAAAGTTCTAGTATAACGTCTCTAACGCGCCGAGAAAATATATTAAATTAGTAAGAAGAAGAGCAACTTTAACGTTCAATGCCATAATTAGCGTCCTGCTGGTAATGAAGTTACACAATGTCATATATTAAACGACGTATAATTTTAATAGAAAATTTTCCCTGCCGTTTCGATACGACTACTACGGTGACAACGAGCGAGAGAAAAAAAACATAAAATAACGCGACGACGTTAATTTCAAAAACTCTCGGCGAATCGTCGCCTGCGCTTGCCGTTTGATGGGTTTTTCAGGTCGTCGTTTTTTTTCCACCCGGTTATAATGGCTCGAAATTTAGGTCGGTTTAGATTCTCTGTACTTTATCGGTATAGGGGTATTTTTCCAGAGATGAAGGCAGGAGTGCGATGGATATTGTGAGTCTCCTTTCCTTGGCTGGTGGTTCTGTTACGTAGTTGATATATGGTTTTTCTTTTAGTATGAACCAAAATAAAATTTTAGGGAAGGGGGTCATCGAAAATTGCTCTTAGGAGGTGAGCAGGAGCGAGATTTTAGAAGTAGAAACACACCTATTTCTGCAGGTAAAGAGGTAGGGATATGTTTGGTATCATTATCATATGATTTAACCTTCCTGAACTCGAATCCGTAAAAATTCATGTGTCCACTTCTGAAAAGAATGGCTTCTCACCACTGCAAAATAGAACAAAAATTGTAGAATAAAAAAAGGTGAATTTTTAATACTCTACAATAGGGTGGAGCGGATTTTAAAAATGTTTTTCGATTTTGCTAATTTTTTGATATGTTGTTCATTTTGAGTTGAAAACTCTCCATAGAAATTTTTAGCCCCCTAGGTCACTCAGGAGGGGAGCTATGGTGTCTCAAACAGGGGTCATTTTCGAAAAAA
>FIZU01020784.1:0-19057 GCA_900064475.1 Pseudococcus longispinus | reverse complement strand
ACTTTTCTCCAGCATTTTGGAATCGCTCCAGAAAGCGCTGTAATCAACTTCGGCAGCTAAAAATTTAATCCTGACGTTAGGGTGATATTATCAGTCGATTAGCATGGTTGAAGCTAATCGACTGATGATATCACCCCTAACACTGGGATTAAATTTTCAGCTGCCGAAGTTAACTACAGCGCTTTCGGGAGCGATTCCAAAATGCTAGAGAAAAGTCAACTTTTGCTGGAGGTTCCAGATCGGTTCGAAAATGGTCGCAATCGACTCGAGGGGTCGACTCCAATATATATATCGAGTTTCAAAATTTTATCTCAAAATTTACCGTATTTGTAAAAAATTATTATACCAATGGGCCATTTTTGCTATTTTGCAAATGTCGCCAAAAATCAAAAAATCAACTTCCGCAGCTCAAAATTTGGTTGCGAGGTCTGAGTGACATGCTCTTTAAGTGAACCAAATTTCAGTTCGATCAGAGGTGACGAGTTGGCAAGGTTCCCTTGTTAACAGAAAATCAACCAAATCTTACTCATTGATTTTTTTTGTCCACTCTTGAGGCATTTCTTGAAATAAATGAATAAGATACACAAAATTCTAAGTTTATTATAATATTTAATTAATTTAAACGTTATTTCATGTTAAAAATATTAATTTCGTAAATAATTGTATTAAGAGGTGTTACGATAAGAAATCTAATCTAGCGTGCGAAGAAAAACAATAATTCAGATGCAAATTATAATATTCGAGTGAAGTTTTCAGAAATTTTAAGAAGAATTTTTTCAACTTCTCAGTTGTTCAATGTTCATTAGTGTACTTATCATAATTCAATTAATTTAAAAATAGGCTAAAGTATTCGAGTGAATTTACTGATCAACGGTGTAGCATTATTTATGGTTTCTGAATGAGTTTCCTTAGAGCATTTGTATAAGATAAAATTCCATGCAAGTATCGCGAGAAATTTCGTAACGATAGCGGAAACACCCTGATAATATTTATACTCTTCATTTTTTGAGTTTGGCATAAAAAAATATAGACGAGCTTTCGTGGCTTAACCGATCGGTACCAGGGAGTAGAATACACCGCCAATGATAACTCGGACATCTAAAATTCAAAAATCCAGTGTACCTATTTCGAATACAATTTATTTACGTATTCATCTTTAATCGTTAGCTATTCTTATAACAACGAGTTAAGGAGGGTTTACCGAATTTTCCAGCTGATCTGCGATCCAATATAACAGAAATATAAACCAAGCACTCACAATGCAAATTGACTCTGACTTGAGTTTCAAAATGAGCGAATAGTCTGCCTAGATTGTAACAAAATCATGCTTAAGTAGGATTGAATTGTATCATCAAAATTAATATGCGAGTCACTACGCTATTTCCTACCGCTCCAAATCCGATTTAAATAGTGTGGAAAGTACAGTGGATAAATTTATGAAAATCACTTACTGATATGGTGACATAAAGTTGGCTCACGGAAAAAAAACAAGATGCAGGTATTAAGACGGTGCCAACCACTTGAAAATATCCTCTGAAATTATCAAGTATTCTAGAAAACAGCGAGAGAAATCATAAATTATTTATCAGACTGGCATAGGTACCTAAATCAGATACAATACATCTACGTAGCGTAAAGTTTGATCATTTATATAAGACTCACCGATTGATTTTTTGAAAATGTTTGATGTTGTGTATCAAAAGTTTGGTAAAATCTTGATCCCAAGTCTCGTAATTAGCCCGCGTTAGTTCAGTGTTATTCAAGTTCAATTTGTCCGATTCAGCATTGATTTCATTAGAAATAAAAATCAATGCATTGTGACTCGTAATACCCCAATATAAAATGAAAGATATTATCAGAAAATATTCGGTGCATATTTGTGATACAATAATGTTCATTATACAATTAAAAATGAAATAAGTCCTTTTACTACGAAATTTTTCAACCAAAGGGACAGAGAAAGGGTAATAATAACGATTATCGAGTTTCTCTTTCTCAAAAAATAACGTCACATCGAATAAATAAATGAAACTCATCGTCAAACTTCCACAAAGACAGATCGCGGCCCGCGCCAGAACTGTTTTCACATTTATGTTATTTCGGTTTTTTTCTCGATCAGAGCTCGATTTCATGGCATAAATTTCATCAACTCCTTCGATCATAGATTCTATATCAGTACGAAACCAGTATAAAATCAATGGATATCCAAACACGGCCGCGTTGCAAGCTCCAAGTAAATTCGAAAAGTCGAACAGCGCCATGAAATCGTTTTCAGATCCGTACCACAAATTAGACATAACAGCAAATTCACACATTGTTACTTGATACGCGAGTATACCAAACCATAGATATTTTACTTGAGGATGAATCTTATCGGTGTGGAAAATTTTACCGTTGAGGCAATACAACAAAAAGAGCTGATTGGCTTCTGTACTCTTGTAACCGAATATGTTTTCTTTGGCTTGCGCTTGTCTGATGATTTTTTTCAACTCTTTCCATAAAATCTTCATTGTATTTGTTTAAAACTATCACTTGGCAAACCGAAAGTACAGTCTACGTAGCTGAATTGATTATGACAGCAGTTTAAGTAGCTCTATTTAAAGTATATTAAAATATAAGGGAATAGTGATGGGACCGAAGGGGTGTATGTGAGATGAAGTTAAAACTTTAATCAACTTATAATTCATGAACATAGAAAATTCACGTATAATTAGTGTATGATTATGACATTTCGATGCATTCAAATGACATATTTCAATGAGTTTCGAAGCGACAGATAAGAATCGATACACGCAAGGCGTTATTCATGTTTAGTTCCTTCTTTTCTTGAAAGAAAATCTGTAAATTATTGAGTTGCTTTTTGAATTGCATCATACTTTTCAAAATGTGTTATCTTTCGGATATTCCAATACCTTTTCAACGTACTTATTTGTTTGAAAACTTGAAACGGAATTCCACTTTCAATTTACATGTACCTAGAAAACTTTTCAAGTTCAAAAAATTCTTAAAATTTTCTAAAATTTGTTAATCTTTTAAATTTTTCAAGTACAAGAAGTCTGTTTTACAAAGAGCGTAGATTAATTTTAGGTTAGAAAAAAATTCAAAGATCCTAATTTTCTGTACATTAAATACGTGGAGCGTGTTTAATAGCTAGGAGACATATGCGTGGAACGATTTATGTGCGTGAGCATTGTACATAATTCTCTCACCAATCGCCCCTTGATGGTTGCTGAATTTCTACAAAACCTCTTCAAAATCACAAAATTTTCACTACATTTCTTCATCAATTACTAATAAAAATGTCAGAAGACTTCATATCTCTCATATACTGCAATTTCAGCAAAATCGAGCAACTTTGATTTTTTTTTCAACTTATTTCATGTAGATAACATTTTTTCAAAGTCAAAAATACTCAATTCTTGAAAAAAAGCAAAAAAAAATCAAAGTTGCTCGATTTTGCTGAAATTGCAGTATATGAAATATATCAACTTGAAACAAGCCCAGACATGATTTTTAGACCCCGAGGGTACTCCAACGGGATAAATTTTTCTCGACTCACAATGAACACAAAAGCGAATAATATTTCACAAAAAACCCATTCATTTGTATCCTGCTCCTTGAATTACGGACACGCAGCATCGTCATGACTTCTCACGTATTCTCGTATATCACACACACGATGATATTTGCCAACAAGGATCTTATAATTAACCTCTGAATCATACACGGTACCGGTAATCGGTTCTCGTATCACATTTCAAGCAATTAATTTACAATTTCCTCTGTCCTCTTGCTATCGCACTGGTCTTTGTACGACCAAGTATAATCCATACAGATGCGATGCAGGACCACGCAACGTCGCATCTACCTGGTATTACGCGTATACCTTATCTATCGTTTCAGATGACGCGTTAAAATTACCAGCAAGTTATATTATTATGAAATTTATTAACGTTCTAATCGCATAACTACGTATACGTAGAAGACGTACCTTTACAGCTACAATTCGCGTAACTGGGCTACTTTCCATATACGAAGTGTGGGAAACAGCAATGCACATTTTTTTTCGAAGTGACAACGGTACAAACGTATTCCGCACCTCTGTACCAATCAAATATATGGGGAAGGAATATCACGTCAGGAACGATATCGGAATACTAATGCTAATCAATGGGTGTAAGTGTAAAAATACTCGTAAATACGATTAGTGTATGATTGTGCATGGGTGGCGTTATCTTATGGTAATGATAGTCAGATCGGGATGCGAATTGGCAATTATAGGTACACGGAGAAGAATTACGAGCACCACATCTCTAAATATGGTTCAAAATCGTGGTGATAATGGTAGGATTGATTTTGCATTAAAATGTCGTCAAGTATTCGCAACCTTGTCTCGATTTACGTAATTTCATCCATTACGTGTGCTAAAAAATCCTATATCTATAAGATCACACGCGCGTACGTATCTCTCAGATCATATCCCTTCCCCTCGTACTCCTTCCTTATCACATTTCGAAGCCTCTCACGACAAGACGTCAATGAAAATCAGATTCCGACCGAACATGTCAAAAGTATACGACGTGTTTCGTAAAATTGCGTATGTATTTTTTTTCAGTCGTTCGTAGGCACATACTTTTGCACAATTGTAATTAACACTCTGGCTGAGAAAAGCCCGTTAATGTCTGGTGAGGTTGCGCGAGAGATGCATTCCGGCCAACGCGACGCCCACATTTATTAATTCTCTTTCGTACGAGTTGATTGACTATAAGTTAGCATTCCATCTGTCACTTATACCTTTACTTATATGTACATTTATTAGCAATCATCGACCGACGTGTAAAGATATTGAATTGTTTTCTCAGAAACTTTGCTATTGCAACTGCAACCAATATACGAAGTATTCTTCGAATCGTCTGTCTAAGACGTTAGCACAAATATAACTGCTTTGCTTGAACACGAGTTGACATCGGGTTTTTCTCTTGACCGAAAGAAAATTTTGTGGAAGGAGGGTCATCAAAAATTGTCATTAGAGGCCGAGCAAGAGGGAGCTTTAAGAGCTTGGTCTCATTGAATTTTATGTCTGATTTGACCTTTCTTGAAAATTTTCAAGTCCAAAAAAGTCTGACTAAATGTGTAAAAGTCGCATCATCTCTGAAATTTTCCAACTTCAAAAAGTCAATGGAAATCTAAAAATTTTTCTAAATCCAAAAAAGTCTCACATGAAATCAGAAAGTTAACCTGATTTATAAAATTTTCATAGTTCAAATAACCTAAATTATTTGTCTGACAAAATGTATAAAAATCACCATTAGATATCTCTGAAAATTTTCGAAATCCAAAAAGTCAATAGAAATCTGAAAATTCTTCCAGGTCCAAAAAAGTTTGACAAAATGTCTAAAAGTTGAGTTTCTACATTCAAAAATTCTAAATTGTTTGTCTGACATAATGTCTAAAAGTCAGCGTAACGAAATTTTTTCACGGAATTTCGTCAGTTTTTCCGCAAGATTACCCATAGCAAAAGTATATCCTATACGCTAAAAGTCATGGATTTTTGACTTTTATTAGGCAAAATTCAGATTGAGTTATAATTAATTTAGATTTTTTTGTGATTTAAAAAAAATGTGTTCTTTGAAATTTTATGAAAAAATTTTGTCAATTTAAGCAAAAATTGAGCATTTTACACTGAGCAAATTCGACAATGTCGAGAAAAGTATTTCCTATCTGCAGGGAACTAATTTGAAATTCGGGTTCTGCGGAGGTTCGATAATTATAGCTACGAGATTATTAGCAATAAATTAATCGATGTTTATTTTGTTTTAATGTTTCAGGTGAGTGTTGAATTTCTATCTTTTATGAATATTTGTACCTACTGGAGAAAATATGAAACTATGTTGGTGAGTTATTTATAAGTACTTTACAATTTGAAAAATAAGTTGATAACTTTAATATTAAATTATCAAGTCATTCAATCTCGTATTAAATAGCTTCATTTCTATTTAGTTTTCGAATTTCATTATTTACGAGTAGCATTTCGATGCAAGAGGAAGATTGAAGGGGTGTATGAAAAACTGTGACTTTACTTATCTCTGTTTTTACAAAAATTGATCGTTTTCTACGACACAAATTTCATGATCGGATTCGAATTCAGGAAGGTCGAATTATATGAAACACATACTCAACATACCCCTACCCCTTTATGTACAGAAACAAGGGCGTTTCCATCCCTAAAACCCCCTTGTGCTCATTCTCAAAGGGAAATTTTTGATGACACCTACCCCCAAATTTTTTTTTTGGTTCATACTAAAAGAAAACCCACTCTCGTGTCGAAAAACAAAAACATACTCTGCTTTTTTCTTGCCAACCGCATAGACTGAGTGACTCATTTAAATAGGTGAATTATTAGAATACTCGTGCGTGTGTACTTCTTCGTAGATACATGCAACAAAGAAGTCATCACTATTTATGCGGAATGCATTTGATAATTTTCAGTTCAACGATCTGGTAAAATTATTCGGTAGTTTGGAAATGACCGACCGAGTTATATACTCGAGATTATGCATATTTTGTGTTCTGCCATAAGCTTGTAGGTGTTTTAATGCTTAATAAATGATAAAATCGGAATTATTTTAATAGCAATTTGAATAAATTTCAAATACATGGAAATTCACGTTCAATTAACAGTTCGTCGAATTGAATATTCAAAATATGTTCAAACGTTGGAAATAATTTAAGCCCGTTGGCCGTAAATTTAATACTTAGCTTGGACATACCTCTATCTACCTATCGTATAATAACGTCCAACGCGTACGACATTTTGTTGCATGTTGGGTACATGCTGGTTGATGATTTTTACTGCTAGATGGCATGGCGGTTCGAAATGCATTTATACTGGAGAATCAACGATGAGCTTAATCGTTAATACGATTCGGGAAACTGGTAATAGGTATTTTAATTATTCGTCCCAGGCATATAAATACCACCACAAGTTGTATGATACGGTATTTGTAGGCAAGTATTTAAATCATTGCGAAATCTAGTCGTTAGTATAGTGCGTTTCGATTCAATTTCAGTTTCAAGAACCAAGACCGAGGTCAGGTTTACGCTACTGGGTTTTAAGTGCATACGTTGCCCATATCCAAGCCCCGTTATAGATGGCTCGCCATTTATATTTATTAGATGACTTTCGTTATAGCATATTGCGACGAGATTGAGATCCACGAGGTGGCAATGTCTTAATTAATGGTTGAATTTTTATTTTTTTTATCATTAAGTCGAGTCAAGGTTACGAAAAAGTCGTCCAACCGATCGAATTAAGTGCCTATAGATTGTAAAATCTGAATTATTTATCGACATTCGATGTACGGTATGGTATGCTGTGAAGAATCAAGCCTTTTTGATTGAATGAGATAATTTATCGCGAATTATCAACGTGCATGACCTTGCGAAGGGTATGATTTGTGCAATGAGTAATTACGTGATAATTACGATTGAGTCGAGAGGTTTTGATCCAGCTGTACTCTGCAGCTTCAGAGATGATCATGTTGCATCGTTAGCAGATGCAATGCCCTAGTGTTTATGTTTACAATTGGTGAAAGTGAAGGATACAACAGGAGAATGCTGATCAAAAAGAATGTTTTCAGATTGTTAATTTTCAATACATACTTGAATATTTTTGAATAAGTGCTTACCTTTCGCCATGGTGCAAACTTGATTGTGAAGTCATCGTACAAAGAATCATTAAAATATAATTTTTGTGTGTTACCTCATAGAATATTTTTTAAATCCACAATAGCTTACAAAGAACTACAGCTCGGTTTATCAAAATTCAAAAGTACATATGTCAATTTATCAAATTTACGATTACTTACTAAAATCAAAATGATTTACTTACCTAAATCACCGTACTCGACCAAAATGATGAAAATTCGTCTAAAATATAGCCATTTACCATACTTATTAATTTCTCCAAAATTATGTTGAATTACCAAAATTTCAGTACTTTACCGAACTTATCTACATTTACCAAAATGATCACAATTTGAAAAGTGAAGCAATTCACTTAAATTACGTTAAATCATAAAAATTATTACCTACAAGTAATTCATCAAAATTATTGCAATTTTCTTAAAATTACAGTATTTAAACAAATCTATCACGGTATTTTATCAAAATTATGATATTTTACCAAATTTTACAGTATGTTATGAAAATCTGAAATTAAGGTAGATATTTTACCAAAATTATGATGTTTTACCAAAATTGTCGTATTTTACCAAATTTTACGGTATTTTATCAAATTTCACGGTAGTTTATCACAATTTTGACATTTTACCAAATTTTATGGTATTTTACCAAAATTATGGTATTTTATCAAAATTATAGAATTTTACCAAAATTACCATAATTTACTGAGAACCATGATGTTTTACCAAAACTGCAGAATAAGTTTACCCAACTACAATATTTTACCAAAATTTTGGCGTTTTGCCTAATTTTACGGTAGGTATGATACCAAAATTGTAGAGTTTTACCCAAATTACTATAAGTTACTAAGAACCATGGTATTTTAGCAGAATTGCGTTATCCTACCAAATTTTACAGTATTTTACCCAAATTGCCGCATTTTACGAAATGTTACAGTAGTTTATCAAAATTTTGGTATTTTACCGAAGTTCTTGGTAATTTACCCAATTTTACGGTATTTTATCACAATTTTGACATTTTACCAAATTTTATGGTATTTTACCAAAATTATGGTATTTTATCAAAATTATAGAATTTTACCAAAATTACCTTAATTTACTGAGAATCATGATATTTTACCAAAATTGTAGAATACATTTACCAAACTACCAAGTTTTACCAAAACTACCGTATTTTATCAATATTTTACCAAAAATTTGGCATTTTACCTAATTTTATGGTATTTTGAAAAATTTTATAGTATTTTACTAAACTTACATAGAGTATTCACCGAAATTATGGTATTTTACTAAAATTTTAGATTTTTACCAAACTATAATATTTTATCAAAATTACAGTATTTTACAAAAACTAGGTGATATTTTACCAAAATTTTGGCATTTTACCTAATCTTAGGGTACTTTACCAAATTTTACAGCACGTTACCAAAATTATGGTTATTTACCAAATCAAAATTATTGTATTTTATCGAAATTGTTAAATTTTACTAAAATACAATATTTAACCATCACCATATTTTACTGAGAACCATGGTATTTTACCAAAATTACCATGCTTCACCGAAATTGCGATATTTTACCAAAAATACTGTATTTTATCGAAATTACCACAACTTACAAAAGAACATTTAAAATCCACCTAATTTTGCCAAATTTACGACGGTTTTCGTTAAATTTGAATATTTTGCCAAAATTACTGCAGTTAACAAAATTGTATCAATTTACTAAAATTACAAGTAAGTATATAGATTACTTTACCAGAATTACGATAATTTTTCACATTGATGTCGTTTTACCAAAGCGATATTGAATTATCAGAATTGGGAAAAAATTACCCCTGCAAGTTTTCTAGTAGGCCTACGTATTATGGTATTTTAGTAAAGTTGGATACAACAATTCACTAAAATTATGATAATTTACCAATTTTTCTTAAAACTAAAATTACGATACCTAATTTGCCAAAAGTAGATAATATTCCTTCCAAAAGTACAATTATTTATCAAAATTACATTAATTTCTCATGGTGCCTAATTTCTTAAAATGACGATTATCTACTAAAATTATTGTAATTTCATTTTAAAATTTTCAACTGTAAAATTCTAAACTATTTTGATAAGACACAAACCCACATTTGTAGAATTATTTTTTAGAAATACCTTCAAAGTTGATGTAATTTCGAGCCAAGATTGTTCATCAGCTCGAGATAAAAAGTCATTGACATTTTTTGAATTACGTGCGAAATTTAAACCATTGCTGATCATTTGTGAACGATTTTTTCTCAAGTAAGTTGTAAACCTAAAATTTGAATATGTTTTAAAAAAATTTTTGTTCGTTTTAAATTTTCATAATGATGTGCGGCCTAACCCCCCTCCCCCTTCTCCTCCTCAATAATTTCGTGAAAAGGTGAATTAAAAGTTCAAAACGATAATTTCCTTGAATACGAGTACCTATTATATAATTCAACTACCCCTTCAAATTAAACAATTCTCATTTTCTTGAGCAACGTTTTGCACTTGAATTGTAGAATGTAAATTATTGCGAGCGATACAATTACCAACGCTTTTCCTCATACCATATTTCCATTCTCGCACCTCGATCAAAATGTAGGTGTACCCAGTTTTTGAAAATCTTTACACTTCGAGTCAAATAAGGCGATACAGAAACTCATTCAGCTCCAACTTACGAATACAATCATACAAACCATACAGATTCGTTTCAGTCTAGCAACACGGTACCACATAAACCTATCGAAGGTTATATTATGCAAAATACCGAAAACAAAGGGCGATGTGAAAAAATACGGTAAATTTTCATACTTACGTACCGGACCAACAAAGCAACGTACGAGGATTATTCCCGACAAAAGAATACGAAATTGAGGAATTTCGACCTTGAAGAGGATTAGTTTTGGTGAATGCGAAATGGCGATAAATAAACGAGAAAATACACAAAGTATACTTTCGTTTTCTTTACAACTTCGCTGATTGTCGAAAATTTATTTTTCCTGCATGTTAATTTCTAGCTGGAAAATTGAATTTGTGTTTAAAGACGTCGTTAGATATTGTTGGATGGTACGGAATCTATGTGTACTACGAAGACGAGGGGTTCGTGTAGGCAATTTATGGCCGACATTTGAACTAATAAACTTTTTGGCGTGCGTTTTGGAAACCGGTTAATTCGTAACCTTTGCTGGGCCATATTTTTCAGAGCAGTTGACGATTTCGGTTCGGGTGCGATGTAACTGGTTTGGGTAAGATGGCTGGTGTGGAGAAATTACGGTATTAAGATTTCGTCGACTCGAACCTCATGTACATACGTTTTGACTAAAATGTAAATACGACGAGTTTGCGAGTTAATAATTCATATTTTTCGCCACAGGATTCCTGCCCAGTTTCGCGCTGATAGACGAAGACGGGGAATAGAGAAAAGGCGGCGTCGCCTAGGTTATTTTTCATATTTTTACACCTTCTCTCGCGATACAACGGTGTCTAATGCAGAAGTACGCATACTAAGTACTCTGCAAGTCGAAACTTTCCACAGAACGTGGTCTGTTCTGTGCGATCGAAATCACTAAAGATGATCGTTGGACCCGGACGGTTACATAGCCACTAATAAAAGGTGCGGCATCGAAAAATATCAACCGTTTGCAGATAAATATCGCCAGATAACCGACCGACCGACGTTTGTGATATTCGATGTAATTCGACGAATCGATTGCATTGTTTTTTCCATTCCCAAGTCCGTAGATACCGTTGCAGGAATGACGCCCATTCTTCGGGCCACATGCTGAATATTTTTATACGTCGAAAAAATTAATTCTACCCCTCTTTTTCTCTAAATGTACACAGGAGACTGTGGCGAGGTGAATGATCTATGGCTTTTGTATACGTATGTAGTACTAAAAAGCAATAAGAATAAAAAACAATCGCGAATGTATAACGATGTAATTGATTGTCATTAATTGGACAACGATGTCGTCTATAGTACCTATATAGATGGCCGATTAGGTGCAGCACCAGTGGTCATACATCTTATTGCTGTTTTGCGTAGGATTTTTGTATAAATGAAAACGTATTCTTTTTGCTGGTCGTGCAACGAGGTAAAAAAACGACAATCATTTTGCTCGGATGGTGCTTGAGGAGATTTTTTTTCATTTCTTTGGCGCGAGAAGCGAGCTTAATTTATAAATAAGATTTTTTTCATCACCGGATTATATTACAATAATGATGTACAGATTGGTATAACGTGAGACAGATGATTTGAGCACGTACTTAATTACCGCCTTTGATGGCGTTGTACGGTAGTAAGTTGGTATTTTTCCATGCATCGTGGGTAGTTGACTTTTTCACTTTTTAATCGTAAAATCTCGGTTCGTGGCTTGCCCACAGAATGAGTAATTTACCATTATAATAAAAATTCAACATCGTCGAATCGTCTTCAAGCTTCATAAACGGGTTAAATTGTTGGTGTCGTTGTTATCGACGCCGAAGCTTATTAAATAATTGAAGATCGATAGCCATCGTAACAAAATTACCCGAAAAAAAAAATAATAAAACTTCCAATTATTCAGCTCGGCGAAGACGAATCGAATGGCTAAGTTACGTTTTGTATTACAATAATAAATTGTTTGGTAAATAATGACAAGACCTTTGTCTTTATGGTACTGGTTTCATTGTTTGCACAGATGGTGCTCGATATGCTTGGTGATGTTCCAGCCTCGTAATGAGGCGTTTATCGAATTATTATTTTTTATCGAGGGTCGATACTCGGTTTATAACTCAAATTCAATGGTGGGTGAATCGAATCGATGCAATGACGTAATTCACGCGACAAATAGTATTGAATTTGAAAGGGTCGACCACGATGTGAAATGGGAACGTGACTCTTGAGAGTAGAACAAATTTATTAAATAATGATGTACTTTATTTCGGATTGTTTGAACTACGTGAAGATTATATTGTGCTGGAATTTGCATAGTGGCAAATGTTACGAAATTGGATGCTAATATGTATTTAAATTTTTTGCACGTTGAGAGAGAGGATAAAAGGTGGTTATCGTTTTTGAAGGTATTAAGTTGATTATGTCATTATCTCCTACCACCTTCAAATGTTGAATCATATAAATATAGGTACTCAAATTTAAATTTTTTTTCCAAGTTTAAAGAAAAGGAACGATAAAAATACGAAAAAATTGTGGAAAATAATTCGAAAGGTGTACACGGGATTTTGGACTAACATAGTGAAATTTGGTCCAATTGAGGTCTAAAATTTCGGTGATTAAATTTTTGGTTTCCTACCTCATTGTCCTTTAGTGGTTCCAAATATAAACATTTTACAATACTTCTGAAATTTCGAAACATTCGTTTTTGTTTCCTTCTTTTAATGCTGTAAATTTTTTCAATTTCGTCTTAAATTTTGTAAATTGGCTAATTTTTTTTTACAGTTTTCTATGTAATTTCATTAATTTGACACTTTCGCCAAATTCGAGAATTTCCCCAATGTTGATGATTTATAAATTAACTACCTATCTATGAATTTTCTAATTTTGTAAGTTTTGTAAATTTTGTAAATTACTAATTTCACCAATTTTTCTAGTTTTGAGATTCTTTTCATTTTTGTAGTTTTCTTATTTTGTAAATTTTCAAAAATTTCACTTTAGCAATTATTACGAATTTGAAATTTTAAAATTTGACAATTTTTTCTTATTATTTTTCTCATTTTTACTAATTTTGTTATTTCAACAATTTCATAAGTTTATAATTTTGTAAATCTTTCCCATTTCCTCAGTTTGACAATTTCGCCCATTTCAAGAAATTTTCTCAATTTTGAAGATTTGTCTCTCAGTTATCAATTCTATAATTTTATGAATTTCTCCAACTTCTTGAATTTGACAATTTTTATAATTTTGAAAAGTTCATAAAATTTTAAAAATTTTCCATTTTCCAAAAAAGTAAGTATGTCATTAATTTTACAGATTTCAAAAGTTTCCTAATTTTGAGGGTTTGCAATCTTTTTCCAATTTGATGTTTGCAAATTCTTCCATTTGAGATTTTCGCAACTTTTCCTCAGTTTTCCCATTTTGTGATTTTGACAATTAGCGAATTTAAAATTTTTAAGCTTTGGCAATTTTGTATCTATTTTTTTAAATTTTTTCTAATTTTGCAATTTCATTAAGTCGACAATTTTACCAGTTTGTTATAATAATTTCATCAATTTAAAAATTTTTCCCAATTTTATTAATTTATCAATTTTACCATATTGACAAATTTTTGTGACATTTGTAATTTCAACTATTTGACAATTCTACCAAATCCAGAAATTGTCTCAATTTTTCCAATTTATTTATAAATTTTCTACTTCTGTTTTCGTCAATTTGAGTAATTTTCCCAACTTTGCGAATTCTTCAATTTTTAATCAACTTTTTCACCGGTTTTACTATTTTGCCCGTTTCAAAAAATTTTTAATTTTCACTCTTTGCCATTTTTTTTTGAATTCCTAATTTCTTTAATTTTTTCAATTTTACTTACTCAACAATTTTATGATTTTGCGAATTTGTTTCGTTTTTTTTCACTTTTGACTAGTAACGAATTAAAAATTCACTCCCACTCAATTTTTAGGTTCTGACAATTTTGTATCAATTTTTTCAATTTTATAAATTTCTCTAATTTTTTAATTTCAACAATTTTACCAGTTTGTTAATAATTTTACCAAATTCAAAAGTTTTCCAACTTTTATTATTTGAACAATTTCAACAAATTCACAAATTTGTGATTTCAATTGTTTGACAAATTTACGAAATTTGGACATTTCTTCAACTTTTCTAATTTGTTCATCGATTTTCTATTTTTGTAATTTTTCCCACCTCAGTCAAATTACCAAAATTTTCCAAATTTCAATTCTTTTTATGCAATTTTGAAAGTTTGTCAGTTTTTTTCTCCTTTTATTACTTTAACACATTTTTTCCATTTTTGTAATTTTGACAATTTTTGTGAATTTAAAACATCTTTCAATTTTTAGAATTAATTTGTTTTTCAGGAAATTTTCAAAAGTCAAACAACAAGACGATTTTGGGCCAAAAATTTAAAAAATAAAAATTCGAATCAAAGTTTTCGTAAAAAATAAAGTTTTTGATTTTTTTTCTGAAAAAATTTTTATTACAAAAATTGAAAAAAATTCGTTACAAGATTTTTCTTAAAATTTTTTTTATCAACCTAAAACTTGAAAAGTTTTTACAGTTCCGAAAATTTTCATTACGAAATATTTAGAAATTTTTTATTCTTAACCTAAAAAAACAGTTTTTTGAAAATTGCTATTTAAAAAAAAATTTCATCACTTGAAATGTTTTTTTTTGTTTCTCAATTTTTTTAAATCAATTTTTTTCCTAAATTTCTTGTAAAATGTACTTAATTGCTGAAAAAATGATTTTTTTTAATATTCTAAACTGATTTTTTAAATTTTTATCAAAATTAGGTAGGTATAGGTAGCTTAGGTACATTGTTTTTTAATTCTGGTTCTCTCAATTTAATGATTTTTTACTTTTTTTTAAATAAAATGTTTTTATGAACTTTTTTTAAAAAATAATTTATGATTTACGAAAGATAAGAAGGGGAAAGGCGTTGGTTAGTAATTTAGGAGCATCACATAACTTTTTCAAGTTCATCAACCACATATGCCCATTAAATAAACGTATAAATAACTGATAACTTTTTTTTCGATACCTAACTGTGAGTTGCGAATTTTCTTTTGGAGGAGGGAAAGAATAAGAAATGAAAATAATTTTCTGATAGATTGAATTAGTAAAAATCATTTCCTTTTTGTACTTGTGCATCCCAAATTGTCAGATGGAATTTCAAAAAATAAAAAATTCATCGCGAAAAAAATCCAAAGAAATCACCTATTTAATTCTTTGGCTATGTCTTCTTCAAAATATATTACCCTAGTACGCAACTCCTATGGACAATCCGGTCTTATAATCCGCAAATACGCTGCTCACACGGATACAACTTTCTCAAAATGGTAAACAGAGGTTAAAAAAAAGCGCCCAAATGATGTACAGAGCGTACGTAGGTACATGTACTGAAAGTAAATCCGAAAGTGACTCGTCTGCTGTAATAATTTAAGCATGTACGAGTAGGTACACCAAGCACAGGTAAGGAGTATGAATATAAATACATTGAAATTTCGAATACTCTTTACATACACCTATAAGGTATCGTAGGTCTAGGTACATGTCACCCTAAAACTCGTAAATTCGGGCTCAGGCTCGAGCTGACCTACTTCATATGGTTTATGTCAAGGTAATATATGGATGGTACTTTGCTGGCTCTGGTTCGAGTTGAAACGTTATGTACTGCGAAAAATATCATTTGGCTTGTTGATGTCTGGAAATAAACTCGGTACATGCAGATGCGTGGGTAATGGAACTTGTTTTCTTTAAGCTGTTGCCATTGATTACCACCCTCTCGTTCGAATTAAACAAACAAAGCAAGCAGACTTATTATAACTGGTTAGCAGTTTAAATTATGGTACAGGCATTTGAGGATAACCCAATTCACAAATTGACTGATTGGATTTTTTACGTCGGTTTGTTTTTTTTTCTTAACGGTGCCAAATTTGTCAGGTGATTTACACTTCGGTTTGTGTTGATACGTTTGACATTCGAAGGTGAGATTTTAGCCAGATATTGACTATTTTAATGTCGGATTTTGATATACGTGACTGCGAGTGGGATGATTTTACGATGATTTGAAAATGCCTTTAAGAGGAAAACTTTTACTTTGTTTTATCATCTCCCCGTATCGTTACTTTTACTTTTCATAGATTTTATTTCGCAATATTGTGCTCGAAAATGGGGCTTTCTCTGTTAACGTGCGGTTTTGAAAATAGGTAATTTCGTTTTAATTCGTAACTCTATCCATTGATAAAGGAAGAAAGATTAAAAAAACGATAGATCCATCGGATATTGTAAAACGATGATATAATATGCTAATCGTCTATTTATATTTGCGCATGAATATTTACGAGCAACGAGGATAAACAAGATTGACACTAAGTGACTTTTAATGTTTACATTTTTTTTTTTTAAATATTCGTCAATACGTTATCAGATGCATTCTTCTTTCATGATGTTGCGCTGTGTGGTTTAGATGTAGAAGAAATACTCGATAGAAGTTGTAATTGCGTCTCTTGGCTTTGATATGATTAAAAAGCTTGGAAATGAGCTGCGACGATCGGATTGCTTTTCATGGGCAACTTTGGTATGGTATCTTTACCTACTTAGAAAGAGGTTATCTTGGCTGATATTTCACGAAGCTGAGAGATTACGAGCTGAAAAAAAAAATTTAGTTTAAATTACCTCGGACCGGACACGTTATACGTGTTTCATGTACTGATAATTACCCGAAGCGAATACAAAAGAGAACACCTTTATCCGAAACAATCAACTTTATCGACTGTTTACAATTGTGGAATGCGCGGGGCCTAGATCGGATGGATGGATGCTGGCAGGGGATTTTCTATGTGTACATATGTACACGTGGTTGGAACAGATCACGTCTCTGTATGCAGAGAAAAAAGAGAACCAACGAGCGTGATTTATCCGCCGAAAAAATTATCGCTTCAACTAAATCACCGAGATGGTCTTATAGACTAGAAGGATGTAAAAAGCGCTTTCATTTAGCCGTTGAAAACGCTCCGCTCCACTCCGCTCCGGCTATATAACGTTTTGTGAAAACGAGTCATATATCGTTAGGCATTATCTTGCTTTACATTAATAATGAACGCTGCGTATAAATAACGTTATATAATTTCTCTTTTAACGCGAGCGCTATGCTCGTAATGGTCCTAAATACTTTTTATTCCTTCTTTCAAAACATCCTGTCTGGTAATGCGCGCCACTATATGCCAATGCGATCAAAAAAAAGTCGGATGCGGAATCGCAGTAGGTATACCTAGACCTATACCTGTGGTGGAAAAACTTTCACGTGGTTGGAAGTAGTCTATTGGGTAAAGGTACGAAAAAAGTGTTATGTGTCGGAGGAAATTGTTTTGTTTGAAAATGAAATGGAAAAATGAGTATTGTCGAGTGTTGTGAATTGTTATTCGTATGGGTTTATTTGTTAGATATTTAATTTGTTCGGTTTAATACGTAGACATTTACTAATTTTTCTCTTTGAAATGAATATACGAGTATACGTACTTATAATAAGCGTAATATTTTAATTTTTGTGCAAATTTCCCTTTTCTTTTTTGTTTGCTTCCAGTGATTTATATATTATTTTTCTTAACGAGTTAAAGATGTAGAAATGAAAGATTTTTTGTGCTAACAATAACATTAAATTAATAATTTTTCACTTATTTAGTACAAACTTGATATGTATTATGTATTTTTCCCAAATTAGTAGAAAATGAAATGATCAACGAGAGGTTCGTTTTTTACATGTAACAAGTGACTCGTCTTATGGTATTCGTTGTCATTGGTTTCATGTAACTTTTGAATGGTCAAAATATCACTGGACATTGTTCGCATTTCGCATGACACTGGACACTTGTCTCATATAGGATTATCTTCTTTGAAAAATATAATACCTAGTTTACCAAAATTACACCACACTACCAAAAATATGCCCAAATTACCAAAAATACGTCAAATCGTAAGGATTACAGTTATTTACAGAAATGGTGATGACTCATCAAAAGTGCGTACAATATTTTTGCAAGATCATAGATCACTATAATATAATCAAATCACCAAAATATCTGTACTTTGCAAAAAAATTGCAATAATTTAGTGCAAAATTACCATAATTTACCAACATTTCTGTAATCTACAATAATTCCTGTAATTTACTAAAATTACAGTAATTCGGAAAAATTGGCATATTTTTTTGTAAATTATGGCAAGTTACCAAAACACGCGGTAATGTACCAAAAATAACTGTTATTTACCCAAATTATGTCAATTCACTGAAATTAGGTTAATTTACTAAAATAACCCAACTTTATAAAAATTGTGTCGTTATTTATCAAAATAACATCAATTTACTGTAATTGCGTTAATTTTGATAAAATTATGTTAATTTTAGTAAAATTACCTTAATTTACTACAACCTTGTAAATTTACTGAAATTACGTCAATTTACTAAAATTACGTCAACTTACTAAAAAATACGTCAATTTACTAAAATCCCGTCAATTTACAAAAAATTACTTCAACTTACTAAAAAAAAGGCGTAGCAGACAGGCCGCTACTTAAGAGCCGAATTTTTAATTAAACTCGTATCGTGTTCCCACAAAAACATGTTTACTTTTTAGCATTAGTAATAGTTTTGGAAATCCAGTTTTGGTTGTAGTTTT
>FIZU01020783.1:0-19031 GCA_900064475.1 Pseudococcus longispinus | reverse complement strand
CCCCCCAACCCCCCCCCCCCCCAATACGTCATATCGATCATTTTCCCAACATTTCAAACAATTTTTATGCAACTTTAAACATTTTCATTTTCTTCACCATTTTCAATTGGATGCGATCTATTCTCAACTGTTTCATCATTCTATAAGAATGTCGAATATTCCATTCAGCTACCACCACCACCATCTATTCCTCCCTACTCCTGCCAGAAAAACCTACGCTCATTATAATACATCCCTCTACTGACCTTCTTACTAAAATATTTACTATTTTCAAGGGTATCTCTGGTTACATCTCGCTTGGACAATTTCAACTAAACTTCAATGACAAGGAAATCACATCCTCGAATCCATCCGAAGGCATGAACCAGGCTTCCTTTCGCGTACCACTCTCATTCATCCACAGGTACATTTTCCTTCTTCGTCGTACCACTCTAAAATCCCATGCTACCCCCTTCAACTCACCGCAGTCTACTTTCATCACGTTTCGAATCTCTCGGCTCGCTTTTAATCTCACTTTGATCCAGTTAGTGTTACCAAAAAATCATTTGGTTTATTATCACCTCCGAAGTGTTTCGTATCTTATCTTCGATCGAAGTTTACGAAAGAGCTATTCGAAACGTTTATGAATAAGGTGATTGACAGACGCGCACCGCAGCATTGAACACATAAGAGAAGAGAGAAACCCTTTGGTGGTATGAAAGTAAACTTTAATGGCTTACCAATTCATACGATCGCTATTAATTCCAACACCTTGACATTTTTATTTCGAATCGGTTCGGCAGAGAAAAAAAATAAAATCTCGGCCTTCGTGAGTATTCCAATAAATCACCCACACGTCGTCTATAGTTCAAAAAGATCGAACTGCTTGGTATCTACCTAGGATACACTACAAAGAATAGCGTGCGAACCTGGTTTACGTAAACTATGGCACTTTTTGATCAACTTTCCTTCACATATACGACCACTTTTCATCCTTTTTCTTAATCTTAATTACGTACGAGGCGCGTTATAAGCGCGACAAATTGACTGCATAATTCTCATTGGCTCGGCATCGTAAAACCTACTCTTTTTCCCGATGAATAATAACAAAGTAACAATAGCGTGGTGAAAAATACCGCATTAAAATTTATACAGCTCTTTATATAAAAGTGCTCGCGATACGATCGCGCGTAAGGAGAGAAAAAAAAATTTTTTTCGAATAAACTTTAATGGGTACGTATATAAATGTGATTCACATAACAATGTGTACGTTTATATTTTTCGTAACGGGACTTTGATTTCGAGTGTGTGATATGCCCACACACCACGGCTAAACAAATCAGGTTCTAAATGTTAAAATTCAGAATGGTAAAACTTTTAAGAAGTTTTTAAAGAAAGTGCATTACCGATAAGAGACGAAGAAGAAAAAAAAAACCGTATGGGAATAATGAATCTCCGCATGAGAATTTACGATTATTGCGGCGCGTTCAACCACACACACAACGTCCACTTGTACGTACACGGCTAACTTACTATTATATAGTCAGTGACACATGCATCAAGTGGCGCACGTCCGCACAATGTCAGCTTCCCATTTGCATACAATAGAACTGACGACGACGGTCCGGGCAGCGTCCTGCGTCGTCCGAGCAAGGCAATACCCAGTGTACGCTTTCTTATAAACGCTGCAGCTCCTTCGAATGTATGTCATTTTGATACGACTGAGACTTTTTTCGGTTACGAGAGAAAATAAAAGAGAAATTAAGGCCAAAGTGATCGGGTAGTTTGGGTTCGGATACGTTTTATGCAGTAAACGCATGCAAATTATACGGTATCGAGAGAGAAGAGAAGCTCGTGGTGCGAACGAAAATTTCCATTAGCGAAAGTCTTTTATTCTCTCATTGTTAATTGACAAATTTATTGTGTAAAAACCAAATGCCATTAAATTACAGCCGATTAATCATCGACCAGAATGTTAATTTCAATCTAGCCACTTCCTAGTGCGTACAGTACACGCAGGTGTATAAAGCTTTTCACCTATATCTATTCTCGAACCGATATCAGATCGACTTTTTACGACACCGATCTCTTATTTTTATAACGGAGTATTTATCTAATTCGTCGCTAATTTGTTGCCCCCCCCTCGCCAAAAAAAAGATTCCAAGTGGATGAGAAATTAATCGCCTCTCTTTCGAAGAGAGAAAGATTACTAGTTGCGAATTTCCCCATCGACACCGAATCGAATACCGCACGGTAATAAAGAAGTCTCGCCTTGCGCGTCGTTAACATTTGTTAATTGACCGTCGTAATGGTGCTATGTAATTGTAAGTACCTAATCTTATTTATGTACGTGATTTTACGGCGCCTAGTACCGAAACAATTCATCGGCGAATTTTAAAATTCTTCGGAGTTTACGCAAATCGATAAAAAAAAAGATTTAAAAATAGGTACACTAATCGTCGCATCCTCAGTTTCTCCGAAATCGATGGTAGGGACTACGGACATAAATCTGCATTCTAAAACAAGATGACAACTTTATTGCCATTTTTAAAGTTCGAAAAAGTACTTCAGAGATGAATTTTGGAATTGGTCTATGATTTCGAATCTGATGAAAGTAGTCGCTAGCAATTTGAAAACTTTCAAAATCTGTTCTAAAAAAATCAAGAGCTCTGAAGCTTTTTGGAAATTTGTCTACTTGAGATTTCCCAGATTCCAGTTAATAAATGAATTTCGAGGACCTGCATTTCGCATCAAAACGTGTTAAAATACATAGAAAAACTTTGCCCTACGCCTTAGGTTGGATGAACTTCGAAGGAAATGACAAAACCAAAAGTTCAAAATGATTTTAGCATAGGGTATGCTTTTGCTATGGGTAGGTAATTCCGCGAAAAACGTGACGAAATTCCGTGACGATGACTTTTGAACATTTTGTCAGATTTTTGAGCTAAGAAAAATTTTCAGATTTCAGGCATTTTGTCAGACTTTTTTGAGCTTTGAAAATTTTTCAAATTTCCATTGCCCTTTTGAATTTGGAAAATTTCAGAGATAATTCTGATTTTTAGACATTTTTTTAGATAAACAATTTAGACTTTTTGAACTTGGAAAGTTGACTTACAGACATTTTGTCAGACTTTTTTGAACTAGGAAAATTTTTAGCATAGGATAAGCTTTTGTTACGGGGAGTGATCTCGTGGAAAATTCCGAGACGAAATTACGTAACGCTGACTTTTAGACATAATGTCAGACTTTTTTGGCCTTATAAAATTTTCAGATTTCAACTGACTTTTTGAACTTGAAAAATTTTTATAGATAATGCTGACTTTTAGACATTATGTCAAAGTTTTTTGGAATTGGAAAAAAAATTCTAAATCAGCAAAAGCATATCCTACGTTTTATGGTTTCATGGGTAGTATGGAAATGAAGGTGACTTTTTTTAATATTTAGTTGCTTTTTGGCCTTGAAAAATTTTCGGAGATAATGCTGATCGACTTTTAGACATTCCGTCAGACAAATAATTTAGCCTTTTTAATCTTAGAAAATTGTGAAATTCAGAGTTACTTTCTGATATCTTGTCAGGCAGGCTTCTTGGATTTGGAAAATTTCAGATATTACGCTGACTTTCAAACATTTTGTCAGACTTTTTTGGACTCGAAAAATTTCAAATATAATGCTGAATTTTAGACATTTTGTTAAACAAACAGTTTACACTCTTTGAACTTGAAAAATATCAAAAAATTTCAAATATCAAGTTTTTTTTTGAAAAATTTACCAATCCAAAATTTGTCAAAATGACATGCCATAGGAAAATTTTGCCTCACGCTCTATAGATTGAATGACCAACGAAGGAAATGAGAAAACCCGAAATTTCAATATAATTGTTTTTGGAAATATATCAAAATTTTAAAATTAACAGGAAAAAATGTACTATTTTATTAGAATTACGTTATATTTTTCCAGTTGGCTAAAAAAGTCGTCAAAAATGCATGAAATGTTGAAAAAATGATCATAAATACCATAAAAATGGTTGAAAATGCTGCAAAAGTTATGAAAAAGTAGTCAAAAATGTTTAAGACGTTGTAAAAATTTTCAAAAATTTCATTTAAATCATTGAAAATTTAGCAAAAGCTTTTGAAAAGTAGTGAAATTGGTCAGAAATGCTGTAAAAGTTGTTCAAAATTTCATAAAAATCATTTAAAAAAGTCGTGAAAGTTGTCTGAAATGTTGCAAAATTTGTTCAAATTTTAAAAAATCATTGAGAATTTTGTAAAAGTTGTGAAAAAGTTCTAAAAAATGTTAAATATATCAAAATTTATATGCATTTTTCCGCAGTTTTCACAACATTTCCGAAATTTCTGACGATTTTTTACAACTTTCAATGATTTTTATGAAATTTAGAACAATTTTTACAATATTTTCAATGATTTTCACGACTTTTTCACAACTTTTGCAACATTTTTAATGAGTTTTATGATATTTTGAACAACTTTTACAGCATTTCAGACAATTTTCACGACTTTCTCACAACTTTGGCCACACTTTCAATCACTTTCAAGAAAATTTTCACTACTTTTTAATAACTTGCAAAATTTTTAATGATTTTGACGAAATTTTGAAGAATTTTTACGCAGTTTTAGGCATTTTCCACAACTTTTTTTACAAATTTTGCAACATTTTCACTGATTTTTATGAAATTTTGAACAACTTTTACAATATTTTAACCGATTTTCACGACTTTTTTCAACCTTTGCAACATTTTAATGAGTTTTATGATTTTTTGAGCAACTTTTACAATATTTTAGATAAATTTTTACAACTTTTGCATCCTTTTCAATTACTTTTATCAAATTTTTCACAACTTTTACAACATTTTAAATGAGTTTTATGATATTTTTAACAACTTTTACAACATTTTACACAATTTTTACGACTTTTTCACAACTTTTGCACCATTTTCAATGATCTTCATGAAATTTTGAACATTTTATATCTATACCGTTTTAGGCATTTTCACGACTTTTTCACAAATTTTTCCACATTATCAATGATTTTTTTTTTGAACAAATTTTACAACATTTTAGACAATTTTAACGACTTTTTCACAACTTTTGCATAATTTTCAATGGATTTTGCACAAATTTTGACAATCATAACAAAATTTTAAACATTTTTCACGACTTTTCAACAACTTTTGCGTTCTTTCTAATGATTTTCATAAAATTTTGAACTTTTATAATACCGTTTCAAGCATTTTTCACGACTTTTTTTAAAATAAATTTTTCAACATTTTCAATAACTTTTATAAAATTTTTAACAACTTTTATTACAATATTTTGGATAATTTTCACGACTTTTTCACAACTTTTGCAACGCTTTCATCAAGTTTTATGAAATTTTCGACAATTTTCGCAACACTTCAGACGTTTTCGACCTTTTTTTCAAAACTTTGCTATATTTGCAATTATTTGTGTGCTGTTTGACCAAGAAAATTTCAATGCTCGAACTCGAACACTGGAATTTTCTGCATGGTATAATTTTTTCAGTACCTACTTCACTGTTATCACCTACCGATACCGATCTCGCTTGACTTATAAAAACCACTATTCATCAGTTTCTTCCATAAACTCTTATCGCATCGCGCATTCCAAAAACACGTGGTCTTTATTCAACAATCCAACAAGCTAATGTTTAAATATCCACATGTCAGATTACATTAAGCAACAGGTTGCTGTCACCTCTTCTCCAACAACCCAACCCACACTCCGATCAAGGTGTTTCCCTTAAACCAAGGTTATAACAAAAAAATCTCTTCTGAATGTCAAATCACCATCACATGGCACCACAAAGATGAATTTTTCTCCATCGAAGTGACGCATCTGTGCCATAATTGAAATAAAAATTGGCGAAGACTCACCGTATGTACTTGCTTTCGCAAATACTCTATCACCGAAACACATCATCACCAGATGAAAACTATTAGGCAGAATTTCGTCCGCGGTGTCTCGTTCAATTACCCTTGTGTGGTCTTGAAGAAGAAGATTAGGTTACTATATTTTATTGGGGTTATAAGTCTTAAAAAATGCGCCGATATTCTTCTCTTCTATAGCCAAGTCGCAGTCGATGCCGCCAACCACAAAAACCAGATTAAATTTTATGGCTCACAGATAAACAACCTGTTCACTCGGTATGCGTGTAGGAAGTATCTATACATATGTGTTTACGAATTTAATGGTTAGTTTTTTTGTTTTGTTTTCGTTTTTTTTTTCGCTTGTTTCTAGCTGGTGTATGTTTTAAGGGAAGAATCTACATAAGTGTATCACGTCTAGTATGTTTTTATCATCAAAGGTGTTGATAATTATTATGTTAAAGAATGATGAAATCTCTATTGCTTCGAGTCTAGATGTATGATTGGCGGCGTACGCACATCGACATAGGATTGGTCGTACTGGTAGTGCCGAGTGGTCCGTGAAATGGTAATTTTTCATGGTACCCAATGATATCGGTATAATGATTATCACGTGTGTACGTACGAATCTCTGTTTAGATATGTATATTATGTAATTCTTCATATGCACATGTAAAATCCAATGACGCAGTAAACTGAGCCTAAGCCATGACTAATTGTCACTCGAGCCGAGCGGTATTCGCAACAGAGAAATTTCTGTCTGAAATTTGGAAATTGACTTAAATCTAACTCATCGATTCACTTCATAGCACAAATCAGAGGACACAGTCAAAGGTCTACGGAGTGTCAACTTGTCTATACGAACACTAAATTCGAAACACCGAAGTATATCGTAGTTTGGAATAATAAGAAGCACGCGTGACGCCATAAATATCCGGATAAGACGCTTTAGTCGTAGAATTAAATCGATTTATGTCCGATACTATCTTTAACTAATGTTCTACTTATTTACATTTTATAAGTTAGCGTACGAGTATATGCGTATACACAGATATGTAGTTCACAATGTAAAATATATGTTCTCGGCTTTTCCAATAATGTTATACACAACCGTTGAGAAATACTAAAATTATACAAATTATCTTTATAGCGAGTTGTTTATCATATTTTTTTTATCGTCGTTTTATACCTATCCACTATTTACATTGTAGTCGTCCGCGTGCATACGTCTTGTGCTACGGTCGCGAAGAAGTTGAAGTTGAAAATATTTTCATCGAAATTATCAACAAACGAATAAATCTCTCGGCTCGGCCAAGATTAATTCACCGAAACCATGTATCATTTGTCCGCTGAGAGTCGCCATCGCGCCATGCCGAATACGAAGATAGTATTGGGCGAATGATCGCTGATTAATTGCCAGAAATAATCGAAATATTGGATTATTTTTCCGAGTAGTCGACTAATCGCAATTTATCTATTTTGTTCGTAGGTAACTATAGGTATACCAACATCTTCAGCATTATCGCAGTCGACAGATTTATTTTCAATTATCATCAAAGGTCTGAAGCTTTGGGCCCAATTGCGGTTTTGACTTCATATTTGTATTCAGAAGATTCGATTTATGTGAAATCGACACCAATATCACCTACCTAGCTTCGACTAAAAATTAGGGGGTGGGTGCCACAGGGATCAAAATCGGAGGTTGGGGAATTCGATGCTTTTTACTCGTGGTTTTCTAATAAAATAGTCAGAAAATATACTTTTTTTTATCCAAACGTCTTCAGAATTGAATTTTTAGCAGGGGTTCGAAAATTGTGAGATTTTGTAAAGTAATGCATTTTTTTAAATTTCTTGACATTAATTTTTTCAAACTTTTTTGCTACAAAAAATTTGAATTGAAAAAAAAATTTGACAGGGGTTCGAAAAATGTGGGATTTTTTGAAGTAAAGCATTTTCCAATATTTGTCAACATCAATTTTTTAACCATTTTTCTAACACTTTTTTGCTTGAAAAAATTCAAATAGAAAATTGATTTTGGCAGGGGTGCGAAAAATATGAAAATTTTCAAGTTGATTTTCATCGAAAAATTATTTGCTACGATTGCTCGAAAAAAGTGTTGAATTTTGAATTGTTGAGAAGAAATATTGAAAAATTAACAATCGACAAATTAAAAAAAATCATTTCAAATTCCGTATTTTTCGCACCCCTGCCAAAATCAATTTTCAATTTGAATTTTTTTAAACAAGTGTGAAAATAATGATTAAAAAAATTGATATTAACAATTTTTGGAAAATGCATAAATTTAGAAAATCCCACATTTTTCAAACCCCTGCCAAAAATTCAGTTTTGAAGTTTAGATTTAAAAAAAAAGAAGAAAATTATGAAAAATGTTAAAAAAAAAGAACTTCCACCTTTAGAAAAAATAAATCAAATCATTTTTAAAATTCCATATTTTTCGAACCCCTGCCAAAAATTCAATTTTCAACTTGGAAAATTTTTTTACGCGAAAATATTTAGAATTGCATTTTTTTAGAAATATATTCAATTGCTATACTGAGAGTTTATTTAAAAATGATGTTTTTCAGAAATAAAATGTTCAACGTAAAATCCTTAGATATATGTAAATTCCATGTTAAGCTTCAAGACTCGTGGACGTCAATTTAATTTTGTTCAAAAAATTTGAAAAAAATCGGAGATGAGTTTTAGATGATGGAGAACAGATCTAAGGGTTCACCCCCCCAATTTCAAATTTTTTTAAAATAACGAACACCCTAGTGCTCATGCATAATCATGGATAAAAGAAATTAAACAATGTTAGAAATCAACATTGGGAGGGTGAAATATAACGGGAAGGGGTGCTGCTGCTTTTTTTTGAAATGCCCCTCGCATGTGTCTACGAATACAATATACCAAAAAAATTGTGAAAATCGTTCAACGTGAGACTTTGGGAAAAAATTCCATTTTTATTTCACAAAAAAGGGAGTTTCTCAAAAATCAGGGATGGGGGCTCTAAAACTTGTGTCAGGGGTGTTTCTTGATGGTACCCAGACCCACCCATCACCCAAATGTCAACCCGATATCGCTCGGGAGCAAGTTTACCATTCCTATCCACCTATGACCTTTATAACGAGAACCTGTATTTGGTACATTTAGAACAATTTAAAAGGATAGGAATGAGATGGGAACCAACCCGCTAGAAAACCATTCTTATCCGGCTATGGTCTTTGATCAATTTTTTCCCGATAGACCGGTTTCATTTTTTTCATAAAAAATGCCCTGTTCCTTCCTTTTTTTGTTTTTTTTTTAAACCAAAACCCCCAAAAGTAAAGCATGCCAATATTATGCTGCAACCCGAAAAGTTTTACAAATTTATCCTGCACCTATACTTTTTTACTACTTTTACGAAAAAAAAATGGATCACTCGAAAAATCGATTAATCAATCCAAATAATCGGTTTTCCCCATCACATACTTTTTACCCAATCTCCGTCGCGCCGCTGGCCAACGAGATCCAGACGCGGACGCTCAGATGCTCGCGCCCGTCACGTATTAACGTTTTAATAATCGAATTTTTTTTCCTCCGTACGTGACTTGACGTGACCTTGCGCAGGTTCAAAGCTTGTGTGAATTAATGAGACAGCCAACTACAGAAGCTGTCACGTTAATTGCGCACGAAATACATGGTGGCTCGCTGTTACCCGATGTGCGGCATAGGCTGAGAAATCAAAAATGTCATTTTACCAGATCGACGTTCTCGTTATGGCGCTGCTTCTGGGGTTTACTAATGCATATTGAACGGTTTTTTTGCCCGTCTGTGAAGATTAGATTAGCGTATTCGTGTTGTGACGGCTAGGTAATTGCAGACTGCAGTTTTGCTGCTGGTTAAGGGACAGGATTACCTGCCACAGTTCAGAGATGAATCTATGGTACAGTACAGTGGAAATTGACTGAATATTCTTGTCAGAATTAGCGCTTCTAAAATGACAGATGTCAAGATCAGGTGTTAGAATGACAAATATCAGAAAAATTATTAGAATGACGAATTTCAGAACGATGGCTGATGATATGATTACCTATGATAGATGCCAAAATTGCAGATAGATATCAGAATGTAGAGTGCTAAGATAACAAGTATATGTCAGAATGATGCTGGTTTGAACGACAGTTGACAAGTGCTGAAATGACATGTGCCAGAATGACTTGGATTGGATATTGAAATGACAGGCATCAGAATAATGAATGCGAAGATGACAAAAATTCTAACAGAATTTGCCTGAATGATAAATGAGTACATTGTGTAGTGTCAAAATGGTATGAGAAAGAGGAGTGTCAAAATGACAAATGTCAGAATGAAATATTTTAAAATGATAGGTGCCAAATTATATTTGCTAGAACGGCGAGTGTCAGAATGACAAGTTTCAGAATAACGAGTGTCAGAATGAAAAGTTTCAGAATGACAAATGCCAGAATGACAAGTTTCAGAATGACAGGTTTTAGAATGACAAATGACAAGTGCCAGATTGAAATATTCTGAAATGACGAGTGCTAAAGTGATGCTTATTAGAATGATAGGTGTCAGAATGACCAGTTTCAGAATAACGAGTGTCAAAATGAAAAGTTTTAGAATGACAAGTGTCAAAATGACAAGTTTCAGAATGACATGTGTCAGAATGACAAATGACAAAATGAATGATGCGAAAAATGACAAGTGCCAGATTGAAATATTCTAAAATGACGAGTGCTAAAGTGATACTTACTAGAATGACAGGTGTCAGAATGACGAGTTTCAGAATGACGAGTTTCAGAATGACGAGTGTCAGAATGATGAGTTTCAGAATGGCGAGTGTCAGAATGACATATCCCAAAATGGTGTTTGTTAGAATAATAGGTATCAGAACGACAAGTGTCAGTCTGACAAATTTTAGAATGACGAGTTTCAGAATGACAAGTGTCAGAATGACAATCGGCAGGATGACAAGTGCCAGAATGACAACCGACAGGATGACAAGTGCCAGAATGAAATCATTTAAAATGAGGAGTGCTAAAATGATGATTGTTAGAATGATAGGTGGTAGGAAGAATGGTGTGAAAAAAGAATGACAAGTGTCAAAATGGCAAATGGCAGAATGAAATATCCTAAAATGACGAATGCTAAAATGATGCTTGTTAGAATGGTGGTTGTTGAATAACAAGTGTCCAAATAACAAGTTTCAGAATGGCAAATCATAAAATGACGAGTGCTAAAATGAAGTTTTTTTAGAATAATAGGTGTCGAATGACAAGTGTAAAAATGACAAACACCAAAGTGAAATATTTTGAAACAACAGGTGCTAAATTATATTTGTCAGAATGACGAGTGCCAGAATGAAAAGTATCAGAAAGTCAGAATGACAAATATCAGAGTGAAATATTCATATTTTTTCGCTCAAACTTCGCATTTTGGATTTCCCGACACCATCTCCTCTTATAGTCACCTACATACATGTTTCACTGTTTTTTAAAAACCTGGTTACCGTCTTATCAAACTTCTTTGGCAAGAGAAATTATATTACGATAAAAATTGATTCAAACAGCAATATTTTAATTTCCCAGAAACTATTCAACCTGGCACTACTACGGTTCAAACTCTCAATTGACCCCCTATCACCCTCCTATCCTCACATTCCATCCAAACACAATAGGCAACTTCTCTTTCAAAATCACAACACCGGTAGGAAAATCCGTCCAAAAATCGTTCATACAAAATACAAATATCGCTGCGTTCAACGTGTTACATGGTCAATGTCTTAAAAAGTATGAGGTCGTGTTTCAACGCCCTCCTTTTCACTCGTGCCTTCGTTCTGTCAAATACAACAAAAGATAATGGAACACGATTACACTCCGAGTTAATGGTTTCGTTTCTAGCGTAAAGAATATACACGTAAACGTACGCACACACCAGTCTTCGTATATAGATCGAGATGACGAAAGGGCACGGGCCGAAGCGGGGAGTTTCACTGAATTTTGATACAGCATTGTCACCTCGAAATCGTTATTCGACGTTCGCTGCTCGTCGTCGTATATAGAGTGACCACGAACCTACGATACTGGAATTTTATCCAGCTCACACCTAACCTTGAACCGGCGAATTTTTTTTTTTTCGTCGTCGTTATCTTCCGCGACAAAATCTGCTGTTGCGATACTTCCTTCAAGACAAAAAAACCTCGTCCTTGTTAAGAAATAAGAGAAGTTTAAACTGGTATCCGTTTTGAGATCTTATGGCACAGTGGCGCACTTGACAGCATTATTGTGTTAGATGAAATAACAGAGGCTACCCGCACAAGGTGATCCTCCTTTCAAAATAGATTTAATACTTTCTTACGCCGCATAGTTTCGTATATCTAGAAGAATCGTCGTCGCCGCCATCGAGCTGTACGGTACCAACAGTCCGGTACACTGACAACAACATCGGCGTAAGTATGTGTAGAGAAAGTATATGGAATATTGCCACCCACATGGACACGTTATCTTTGAAGGGTATCCCGATGAAAAATTTCATATCGAGCGGAATTTTTCCTCGAGGTTTGGGAAAAGCTATATCCATGCAATGAGCATGCTCGACAACGAATGCACGAAACACCCTATGCACTTATCACGATACCAAGAGCGAGTTCCTTGTTACTCAAGAGGAATTTCATGAAGCCGGCAATAAGCTAATTTCAACTTCCCTAGAGCGCCGAATAGGTGCACAAGCGCACGTACGAATGAAAATGGACATATGGCTCGCAAGTTGCGAAGCGATCAACCGAAGCTCCGTATTGCTGCGTTAAGGTGTTCCTCGCATCGTCAAGTTCTTCTATTACGGATAAGGGTATATGAATTATGAATATACGCATAGATTACCTTATATCGAGTTAATTTCATTATAAATATGATTATATTATAATAATTCGTAGGTTTTGACGAGACACGTACGTACCTACCTATAATGTAACGAACCACGACTCAATTTGTAACGCGGATCTTTCAAATTTACACTTAATTTATGGCAAATTGGAATTACTATTCTATCATGAACATGTTACATTGCGATAAGCGTTGGAGGTAGCTTAAACGCGCGTTTAATTATAGAAAACCTATTAAGATAGCGAAATGACCGGTGATTTATGATTTAAAGAAAAAATTTATCTTTGCTAATCGGTTCGCGAGTGATTTACGCGTTCAATTATAGCTACAGGATGTTTTCTAGGTACGATGTGGCTGGATTGGATATACCATAGGTATAATACGATTGTTGTTGCTGCGGCAGTGGCGGCGGCGGTGATGACTGCGCGACTGGCGAATACACTGTTCTGTGTTACAGCGACAGAAAGGAAATGGATTGAAAATCTATCGACGATGGTATTTAACCGTCTAATACGTAGTACAGCTTTGCAAGCTCCTCGAGCGAACGTTAGCGAAATTTTATAACCAGTGATGAAGTCGATTTGCCCTGGGTGGAATCCCATATACTTACATATAGGTATATCGAGTATTATACAGTCGCCTGCCTGATCCGACCAACGTAACAAATCGCAACAATTTATTCGAATGTGTAGGACTAAGAATGGGATCGACTAGCGACCGACGCGACGTGATCGTATACGGTTTTTATTGCACCAGAATTGGGGAGCTGGAATGGGTATAAGGGTGGTTACGGAAGTAATTAACAACGTGTTTTCAATTACCGGAAATTATGTGCTACGGAATTAAGCAGTATCGCGTAATGTGGTTGTACGTGTACGAATTGCGTACGTATGGAGAAATACAACTAAAGTTATGTACGGGGATCAAAAGATCCGCTGCGATAGGGTGCTCATTAGACATAGAGGACATGTTCCAATGAAGTTTGTCGCTTATCGTATCACATAATTATATCCACCCCAACCATACTTTTGAAGGAATCAGGCAGAGAGAACGATTGAGCTTGAAATTAGAGCTATAATTCAACTGCTATTGCTAAAAGAGCATTTTAGCATAGAATATGCTTTTACTCTGGGTAATTCCGCAAAAATGAGACGAAATTCCTTGATAATGATTTTTGAACATTTACTCAGCCAGTCAGCCTTGTTTGGTCTTCGACACATTTTCAGATATCCACTGATTTTTTGAACTTGGGAAATTTCAGAGATAATTAGACTATGTGTCTGACAAACATTTTAAACTTTTTGAACTTGAGAAATATTAGAAATAAGGATACCTTTCTGGCATTTTGTCAAGCTATTTTAGATTTTGTGGACTTGTAGAATTTTTCAAATTTCAAACGATTTTTTGGACTTGAAACAAATAAATTTTGAACATGAAAAAACAATTTGAACTTTTTGACTCCTTAGCTGGTGTTACGTACAAACCGACCAAAACTGACATACCTATTTGTTTAAAATTTTCAGTTTTTAATCAAAATTGTCATTTTTTATCAAAATCATCATTTTTTTGTTAATTGTAATTTTCTTGTCCGAACTGTTATTTTTTGTCAAAATTGTCATTTTTTGGTCAAAATGGTGATTTCAAAGTAGAAATTGTTATTTCAAGAAAGAAAATGACATTTTTGGTCAAAATCTCCATTTTTTATCAATTGTTTTCTTGTCCAAATTATGAATTTTTAGTCAAAATTGTCGTTTCAAGATAAAATTCGTCATTTTTTGTCCGAATCGTCATTTTTTGTAAAAATTGTCATTTCAAGGTAAAAACTGCCATTATTGGTCAAAATTGTAATTTCAAGGTAAAAATTGCCATTTTTTGTCAAATTTATCATTTTTGGTCCAAATCATCATTTTTTGTCAATATTGCTATTTTTTGGTAGTAACTGCCATTTTTGTCAAAATTGTAATTTTTTGGGTCAACATTGTCAATTCAAAGTTAAAATTGTCATTTTTCGTTAAAATCGTTATTTTCCGTCAATTCTTTTTTTTTTTTTTTGTCCAACTTGTGAATATTTTAGTCAAAATTATCATTTCAGGGTACTTAAAAATCATATTTTTGGTTATTTTAGGATTTAAAAAAAATATCATCAACGTATAAATTCTGACATAATGTCTATAAGTCACGGAAAATGTCAGCGTTACGGACAGACAGACAGACGGACGGACACCTCGTGAATTTTAAATATAATATATTAGAAATAACTATAACTTTTCGACATTTTGTCAGATAGAATTCCCGGACTTGGAAAATTTTAGAGACTGCCTTTTACATATTTTGTTAGACTTTTTTGGACTTGAGAAAAATTTTCAGATTTCCATTCAATTTTTGGACTTGAAAAATTTTCAGAGATGATATTGACTTTTGGACATTTCATTGACTGACTTTCTAACATTTTGTAAAGCTATTTTAGATTTTCGGGACTTGAACAATTTTTCAAATTTCAAACGATTTTTTGGCATTGGAACAAATCAATTTTTGGACTTGCAAAATTTTAATGTTCAAATCAGACAGCTTTTTATCTAACGCTGACTTTTAGGCATTTTGCCAGATTTTTTTGAATCTGGAAAAATTTTTAAATTTCTACCAAATTGAAATTGGACTTTGAAAATTTTTCAACGAAATTTCATTACAAACTTCATTCACGAAAATCTGTTACGCTGACTTTTTTGAAATTAAAAAATTTTTCAGAATTCAAACAATTTTTTGAAGTTGATGGAAAATTTCAAGAAAATTTGAAATATTAAGACTTTATTGAGTTGAAAAATCCAATGGGAAAAAACATAATCTATGTTTTATAGTTTCATGGGTAGTACGAAAATGGCGGTAACTTTTTTCAATCACATTTTTTCTTATCCCCCCCCCCAAGATTATCAAACTACTCTACGAGTGAACGGTTGTTCCAAAAGTCCATTGTAAATCATTCCTTAAATCAGTAAAGCTATTGCAAAAATACTTTAAAATCAAGTGGTGCATTTAGAGAGGGGTTTAGAGTGTCTGAACCCCCCTCTCTTGACGACCAAAAAGTTGGAAAAATTATGAAATTTAAGCTTTTAAATGCCCTCTTCTGCAAAATTTTTCGTCCGAGCGATAAAATAATAGGTATTCAAAAAAAATGTCGATGAACTTTTTTTTTCAAGAAGACCCCCCCCCCCCCCCCCTTGATTGTCTGTCAGGCTACGCCACTGTTAAAATTTACGAAAATTATTGAAAATCTCGTTAAAATAATTGAAAAATAATGTAGTGTTTCAAAACGTAAAAAACGTTGAAATTTCAAAAAAAAAAAACGTAATGTTGAAGATTACAAAAATCGTTGAAAAAAATAAAAAATTACATAAAATTACATTCTTAACGATTCTTATGCAAATTCCAAATAGGTCTTTTTCAACAGATACAGTCGAATGAACTCGACATACGACATCTTTTCAAAGAGGTGTCTCGAATGTCCATACGATTAAGTTTGCATACTTGACAAATTTGTTAAATCATTTTTTTGTCAATAACCATTTATTACAATGGTATTTCAATGTATTGATGATGAACATTCCAATGGTCAAGTCGCTAGATAATTTGAATAATATCTTTATCAATTTTCAATCAATATGTTGAAATCCCATTAATACGAATGGCTTGATGAAAAACTTGATGCAACAAACTTGTCAAATAAAATTGATCATGCTGACACTAAATTCTGCAGTGAGTGTAATCTTGATCTTTGATTTGAGGTGGACGGGGGAGGGGGGGGGGGAGAGATTGTATAAAATTTCCCTAAAATTAACAAAATTTTCTTCCAAGCTGAAAATCTGGGTTATAGAATTTGAAATTTTCCAAGGAGCAAAATCGTTACCAAAAAAAGTTACTAAAACTAATTTTTCTTTATTAAGTCTTAACAAAATGTTATAATGTCTGAAAAAATATCTCAAAGTCTTTCAAAACAATATTAATTTTTTCAAGTCCAAAAAGTCAATTTTTTTCATTTTTTTTTTCAAGTAAAAATTTTCAGCCTCACCCCCCCCCCCTCCCCCCAATTAAACATATCCATGTCAAATCGTATTTTTAGCCAAAAATTCTGGAATGGGAAAGAAAGTTGAAGTTTGTAATTTATAATTTCACTGTCTAGCTCACCAAATTTTTTCTTTTGGTACGCCTTAAAATTGAAATGAGGCACTCGTACATTGTGGAAGCAGTTGCCTTAATTTTGTCAAATTTCACAATTTTCAAGACACGAATATTTAATTATTTTCACCTTAAAAAGGTACGTAAATCAACTCAAAATTTCTCAATTTTACCTAAACTCTTATTCATCTCACTTCAGCCTTCAAGGATCAAGGATTAACATTATCCAGTTGCCCAATCACTATAAAACCAAGACAAATAAACACATCGAAGCAAAACCCAAGCAAAACCTCACAAACACACAAACTAGCACACCTCAAATTATTTTCCACCGTACAAGTACACAAACCGCACACACGCTTCATTCAAATCAAACCCATGAAAAAAATAATCTTCAAAGCGAAAAAAAAACTGAGAAAAAGTAGGTAAAACGGGTTAAATATTTCAATTTAGAAGCCCGTTCACGTTTTACTAATTGGCTGGCTGTTTTACATAAATATTTCAATTGGGTAAATGCTTATTGAAAATAAGGTGGATATTACGACGGTGTGAATATGATGACATTGGTTCACGCGTGGTTCCACTTGTTTAGCATTTTAAAAACAGTCCTTACGATCGGTGTTGAAGAGACGACGAAGGTATCATTCCACATAATATTTTCGGACGTTAATTCGATAGCCGAAAGGTAGGTATATGGAGGAAAAATCCACAAGGTACTAATTTGTTACGCGATTTAGGTGTAAAAAATTCAATTACTTGGTGACAAATTGTCGCGCAGGGCAACCATAAGACATACTGCATTCGTTTTTTTTTTTACATATGCATCTAGTAAGGTCAACAACCTAAAGTCAGTTTGGTCTGGGTATAAAAAAAGGCGAAGAACAACGCGTTCTACAGATGAAGAGAGAGCAAGGGAAGGGAAAAAAGTCTAATTAATTCATCTATCCAGTCACGACGTTTTCATCGAAATCGCTTCCCGGTTTCGTATACCATATACTTGCTGTGCGCGATGCAATTGTCATCGTAGGTGGACTAGAAAACCGGTAGTGTCGGGGCACGCGTTGTTGGTGTATAACAATAAAGGCTGCACAGTCCAAAAAGACGCAGCACCTGCCGCCTCGACAAACACTGGTGGCATATCCGGCTACAATAGACTGCAATGTCCTCGTCAAATTCCACCTGCATATGTGCCATTAAAACGATACGTGTTCTTGTACCATACAGCGAGCTGTCTACCGAGTCCAATACCGAGCTCCAAATTCTCGACTCGTAGCCGTCGGTCGTTCTGTACCAGGCGAATTGTGTTGTACAAGACGGTTTCTTTCTAGCGAATATCCAAATATGATAGAGTAAGAGGTACACATGGGCCCTCATGTTTTTCGAAAGGTATTCAGGGCAACCAAGCGGCGATGTGGAGTCGCCTGATATCATTTTTTTCGAAATTGAATGCTCAGGGATATTTTTAGCAATGATTTTTCAAAAACGTAGTTTTAAGATTAACTTTTCCGGCAGACAATCAAAGAAAGGTTTTGGTGTGTTAAGGGGGTCAATCAGACTGTGGTCGAATTTCAAAAAAATTTTCAGTGCTTCCGATTTGTTATGGTAAAAGATGATTTTAGAGCTTTTGCGGAATCCTTCACCTCACCCCCTGAGAGCTGGACCCCCCCCCATAGCGATTTCAAGCTAAAAATGCTATCTCAGCGAGTTTCTAATAGATTTTCATCAAACTTGGTATGTGGGTACAAGTACTCGAGGGGAACGTTGTGAATTTTTTTCAGATTTTTCCGCCCCCTGCAATGACCTTGAAATCGACTCTGAAAACTTCAAATCGCCACAGGAAGCACAATTTTGGAGCGAGCCACAAGCCATGAAGGTAAAAAGGCAACATCGCATTTTCTAGGTGTAGACGGTCGACTTTCAAATTTGGTTTGTCACCATAACTGGGGAAATATTTGTCAAATCGAAATTCTGACGACGTAGAAATGAAAGAAAATTTTCCGCTCTACAATTTTGTTTCTTATCAATATTCATCTAAAACTCGTAGTTTGCTCGGAAAATAGGAAAATGTGAAAATTCGCATATCCAAGAAAACAGTT
>FIZU01020778.1:0-10789 GCA_900064475.1 Pseudococcus longispinus | reverse complement strand
GTTACACAGAACTCAATGAAGTACCTACTGTATAAATTTCATCGAATTCGTACGGTTAGTTTGGGAGAAATATGGCGTCAAAGTCGAATTATACGATTTTTGTTTTGCAATTACCCCACTACACCTTAAATCATTAAAATCACGATTTAAATCACTGAGGTGAGCTAGAAATACCTAAATGAGAAGAAAACTGACATTTTCTGAAGGTATGAACTTCACAATTATGTAGATACACTTGGGTTCAAATTTGAAAATTTTTTGTAATTAATGATTTTCATGAATCATGATTTTTTATTGTGAGAAAAATCATGTTTTTTGATCATTTTTTATGATTCCCAAAAATTTTTAAAATGTCATAGCAGGTAATTTTGATTTAAAATTATTTTAAGAATGATTTTGCCCATCACTACTCAAAATACAAAATTTTCCAAATTTTCCAAGATAAGAGGTCAACATTTTCCTAAGTTTTCCTATTTCATCTTAATGCACAATATCGATTTATTATACTTGATTTTTCATTAAAATGATAGTTTTTTTTGTGCCCGAGGGGATGATCATCTCCCCCCCCCCCCCCCCAATAAAACTTGTATTGATGTCTAGCAAAGTTGGCAAAAAAAGTCAGATATTTTCACTCAATGAAGTCGAAAATTGCTAAATAGTGGAAAATTGTACTTCGATCCATTATAACTGAGACATACTGCTGCTTTTGGTCATGTCAATCAAGTCAAATTCACTTTGGAAATGGAAATGGCACCGCAGACCATTGTCTTAGATATTGAAAAGTCATAAATAAGAGGCTGGTTACTGGAGTGAAGCAGAAAAAAAAATGCAAATGCTTCAATATCGCTAATTTTCTGACCTACATTTACATTGCTGCAAACTTTAGATTCAGTTTCAATTTTTCCTGTAAAAATATCAGTCTGAGGTGTTATCCATTGAGAACCCCTGGAAAAACTATACGAATTACATTTTTCGAAACATTTAGTTGATTTTTGATTTTCCTGCGGAATTTACTTCTATTTCAGTAATGGATTGAAAAATTTGCAAATCCGCGTTTCAGGAAAAGAATCCATCTAGAACGCTTTCAGCTGATCGATGTTTATTATTTCTAGTGTATGTACGCGCCGGTGCTCGATTATGCTATGTGTATAAGCGTGAAAGGAAACATTGTATAGGTATACTATACAGCGAAACGCTCACCTGTCGTGTACGTTGTAAATAGCGACATCGTCGACGTCCGGAATTTGAAAATACCTCGCAACGTCTTCGGCTCCTTTGTAGACGCTGATTAACCAGAAATGCGCCGAATACGAAAACGAGGCGGAGGATTGTTGAGCGGTTAAATTCAAAGGATTAGTATAGACAGCCAAAGTATGTAACACAAGAGGGGATAATTTAGCTTTATCCTCGACCGTTATCTCGTGACTTTTCTGCAAATTACAGTTCACCTCTTTACCGAACACTGTGACCGTACCGGCGGTTCGCGAAATGTCGAACAATATAAACACCGCAATCGCCATAAAACCAACCATTATCGTGTTCAACCCTTTACCAGATATCATCTTCGATTTAAAAACGTATCCTAACTGCTGATTTTCATAGTCCGCTCAATAAGTAATTAACGGAATGGCTTCCGACGAATGTGATGTTGGCTCGCGCGCGACCCCTGCAAAACATAAAATACGAATTATAATCGTAATCTCGTTTCAATGGTAATTGTGATTTCAATAGAATAAATTACACCTCTCTTATATCCGCAGTTTTTCCCTACATCACCGCGGTAAATTATTTTTTACACGCAATGCCATATTATAATGTTTTACATTCGCAAGGTATATACCTATGTACGTACAATTAATTGATGTAATGGGTGTTTCGATTGCAGTTCGATGCCTTTGCTGCATTATGAGCTCCTCGAGTGTTCGTATGTTTGCTGACTTGAACGTTCGAAAGGATAAAGACGAAATTATTACACATGCTTGGTGTTTTAATCGCTGTATTTATCCTTTAATCTGTCGGCGAAGCAACCATTACTGCAGCAACGTAAATGAGGTTGTAGATTTTGAGATTTGAAGGGGAGAAGTTGGTTTATCCCAAACATTAGATATTATTCGGATTCTCACCATTTGCTTCCATAAAAAAAGATGTGTTCGTAAAATTATGTTTGTAATTTAAAAAAAATGCAATTGTTTTATTTGGAATTTATCCAGGGTTTCGTGCGAGGACATCGTCGTGAGAAAAAGAAGACAGGGCGAGGGGAGGAAAACCCTTAATCGAAATTTCGAAAGTTGATGTGGAATGAATATTTGAAATTGATTGCATAGGTACCTATCTTAAATAATAAATATTGATGAAGTAATACACGAAGCTTTGGATAAAACAGGGCACCACTTGAAAAAAAATTGAGATGAACATGTTGTCTATTTCGATTATTCAAGGGGCAAGTTTATTTTCAGAAAAAATGGAGCCAAAACGAATTTTCAATCATAAGAATGAGTAGTCCTTCAAAAATTGAACGAATTTTCATCTTATATTTTTTTGACCAACTTCAAAATTAAAGTACCTAAAAAAAATTCTTTAAAAAAATGTTTTTTAAAAATTCAGTTGTGGTGGGAATGAATATTGAGAGGTATTTTGAAAAATGAATGATTTTTATTATGTTCATGTTTTGCCTAAAAACAAAATTGAAGGGACCAAGTGACATTAAAAGTGGGGTTTGTCAAAAATTCTGAATTTTTCAACTTAATTCGAATGATTTGATTTCAGTCTAAGATATTTTCGTTATCGATATTTTTTGACATGGCGAAATTTACATTTTCTGATTACTGCTTGATATTTTTCAACCTCTCAGGCTTGTTTTTCCTGCAATACTCAGCTGCTTTTGGGATAAATTAGATCAAATCTCTTATTTTTTTCAAATTTAAAACCTTGTCATTCAAGTGAACAAAATGGAAAAATTTTTGAACGACGAAACACAAAATTTTCGAATTTTATAATTTTTCAAAAAAAATTTACTCGTGTTCCTTTATATTATTGAAGAATATGATTTGATTATTTCTACTTTATTTTACTACCTTGTTTTTTTGTATTATATATTTTTTTTGAAAATTACGAATTTTCATAGCAATTTTTTGTGATTTTGTGAAATGATTTTTTTGGGTGGTGGAGGGGGGAGGGTGGGTACATTTTTCATTTTAGAGAAATTCTGCAAAACATCCTGCGAAACTCCTGCTTTTCAGTTTTGAGATTTTGTTAGACAGACTGACTGATAAGATACTGAATCCATCTTACTCGATGTTGCCAAATCGATGTTTTATGATATCAGTTGATTATATATTATTTTCTATGTCGATAAATAGGTTGTTCGACTTCCCAATTTTTCAAAATAATCTGTATCAACATTAATAAGTATATGGTGACCCACATTATAGAAAGTCGATGAGTTTGAAAATGAAAAAAAAAAAAACTTTGACTGAAAAAATCTCGAAAACTAAGCCTTCTAGGAAAAAAATGTTGGTTTACAACAGAAAGATAATTTTAAGCTCTACAAATTTGATTCCTAGCATTTTTTTCGTAGGATGTTTAATTTGGCCACAAAATTCAAATTTATGAATACTTTAGCCCATAAAACAATCCTACTGATAATGAGCTAAATTTTCCATGAACAAACGTGGATTTTCTGGCCAAAGTGAGGGTCATACGAAAAAAATGCTAGGAATTTAATTTGTAGAACTTGAAATTTTCTTTCTGCTGTAAATCAACTATTTTTTTTTCTAGGAAGCTTAGTTTTCGAGATTTTTGCTGTCAAAGTTCGTAACGTGAAAAAGTCATGTAAAATTTTGAAATTTGACCGCAAAATTCACCAAAACTAAGCCCCATAGAAAAAAAATTAATTGCTCATTGAAGATAGAAAATTTTATGTTCTACATTTTTTATTGCTTGCATTTTTTTGTGGGGCCCTTAGTTTAACCAGAAAATCCACATTTTCAAATAAAACCATATGATTTTTTTTCATTTTCAAAACCATGCATTGACTTGACCTTTTTTATTTACGTCACTCTGCATATTCAAGTTTTTCGATTTTGATTAATTGATACTTGTTGATATCGATTATGTAATCGATATTTTTGGATAATGAGAAATCGATATTTCATTGTAATTAATGTTTCTTAATGTCGAATGATGAATCCATATTTTTCGATTTTAAGTGCTGAATCAAATATTTTCATAACAGACCAACTGAATTTCTTACGTAGTTAAACGTATTAATTGACAAATTTTCTTCTTCATAGGTTTTTTGATATTGATAGGTTGATATCCTATCGCTGTTTCTACAGCGGATTTTGAAAAAAATTTCAAACAAAAGTTGTAGAAATTTTTGTAATAACCAAAATTATTTTAAGGGTCCCAATCTACAACTTTTATGAAATTTTTTTAAATTGGAGCCTTAGATTTTTTGGAAAGAGAGTGGACCCTCGAAAAAGGGGAGAGTGAATCAAATTGCCCGATCAAAGTACAATCAAATCGACTGTTGACAGAACTTATTTTTACTCTCTTGACAGTGCTGCACGCCAAACTTGCATATTGAGAGCAGTACGCAATTGAAGTTCAAACTTCAAGGATGACTTTCATACATATTATGCAAAATTGGAGGGGAGGGGAGGATCCAATCAAAAATTTTATAATAACTAAAATTATTCCTAGGTTTCTAATCTACAACTTTTGTTTGAAAACTTTTTCAAAAGCTACTTCAGGAATGGAAATAGGAAACTTTCAAGGAATCCACATTACCATTCTCAGCCATAAAATTGTTTTAACCAAAAAATCGAGCGAAAATAATTTTAACTAGAAAGTAACCACCCACTTTTTTTCAGTTCGTCAAATGCCTTCAAAGAAAGCAGTTATGCAATTACAAAAACTTCGCAAACGAAAGTGTTTTGTCTTCCAAAACATGTCTCGGATATGGCACACTTTCGTTTGAGAAATTATTATGGTTGCCTAACTGCTTGTTTTGAAGGTGTTTGACAAGCTGGAAAAAAGTGTGTAGTTACTTTTGGTACACCTTGTATATTACCGAGTCGATATATTTTTATTTCAATAGATAATGAATCGACTATTTGGCTTGAAGAGTTGAAGACACCTCAGAATACAACTGTTTTTTGAATTAATAAATTGTTAATTTTCATTTTGAGCAAGTCGATGTTTTTGAGCCATTGGTACTTTTCACTAGATTTCAGATATACTTAAATTTATAAAATTTCAGATATCGATTTATCGAATTTTGAAAATCGATACATCGATATATCGATTTTATTTTTATGATTGATGAATCGAAATTTTTGGGGATCAATAAATCGATTCATATAATATTTTTGATGGTATTTTGACACCGATGTATCGATATTTTTCGATATAGATTTATTGATATTTTTCGATATAGATTTATCGATATTTTTCGATATAGATTTATCGATATTTTTCGATATAGATTATCGATATTTTTCGGTATAGATTTATCGATATTTTTCGATATTTTCGACATCGATTTATCGATACAGATTCATTGATATAGATTTATCGATATAGATATATCGATATTTTTCAACATCGATTTATCGATATTTTCGATATTTTCGACATCGATTTATTGATATAGATTTATCGATGTAGATATATCGATATTTTTCGACATCGATATATCGATATTTTTCGACATCGATATATCGATATTTTTCGACTTTGATTTTTCGATATTTTTAGTGATTACCGACGATTTAGATGAACCAACACTTTTGAATATTGACGTGCTTAAATATCGATTTATTGATAGTTTTCGATAAATCGATGTTTCAAAAAATCGATATTTTTGAAAAAAAATTTCATTTTGATTTGACGATTACTTCAGACACTGAAATATTGCTGTCCTACGAAATCACGATATTATCGATATCGTTTGGCGTTTTCAACATCACTAAATTTTTTTTAGTAGTCTATAGTTTAGACTAACTGAGATTTTCCGCATGCATCTCGATTAATTCGAAACCCACGAAGCGTACAAAACACTTACCCATTTAAACCCTCGTAATTTCGATATTGCATATCCTTGCCTTTCCCATCACCGTCTAGGCAAACCTTCTTACACCACTATATAATTCAAGTTTGCAGCCTGATCGCACAGAAGACAGTGAACTGCAACCGAAACAGCCGGCAGAAATGGGCCCACATAAGAGGGTAAATTTACACACAAGACGATTTCGCGAATATAAAAATAGCCCTTATGAAGAGACGATGCTGACAGTGTGGCTGGCGTACCTATATCTATAAAGTGGCAACTCGGGCTTTAATTTTAACCGCTTCATTATTATGTTTCGACTGATATCAGCTGTGTATTTGAAGTTAAAAGGTGCCTGGTACATCTACTTGTCTTCGTTAGAAATTATCTTCCTTTTAGATGAACTTTTCGTTCGGTCTTGTGATCCCTTTCTTGTGTCTTTATTATTGGAGCGTGTTAAAATGTACGAAAAAGCGTTCAAAGGTGTGAACATCGTATCAATACAGATTACACCGATTGTGTTCGTTTATAAAAGAGAACCGTCTACGTAGCTAGAGAGCTACGTACCTCTCTGTGTACGCCATTTTGTAACGAAATTAAATTGTACCGTAGAACAGTGGATTTTAGTCGGCTAATACTCGTTGGAAAAATTATTTCCAAGTTTTCTTTGTAACTTGTTGCGTACCGACGAGTACGTGTGGTGCTAGGTGGAGAAAAATCTTCGTACCCGTGGTATCGAGCGAGGCGTGAAATTACATAATTTAATTAATAAATAAGTAGCGAATGGGAAGGATTAACGTCGCGTCGAAATCCGAGCCTAGCGAAAATTAAAGAGTTATGTTTTGACGTATTGTGTATAAATTCCTCGACTCGTCTAAGATGACTATTTTAATATTTAATTAGTCGAATAAATTATTTAAAAATCATCGAGAGGTATTCGAAATCTTCACACGTTTCAAACACTCGCGTAAACCTATTTTAATTCGCATAATCCTCTTCTAAATTGTTTTACTTGGAATTGAAAAAGTTGTGAAAAAAAAAGTTGTACCCTTGGTTTGGTTTATTTATAGACCAAAGTATAAAACCATACATCTAAACCTAACCGAAACAAGTGTCCCTGTTGTTTCTCCAAAGCTCAAAACGTTTCGATTATAGTTTTTAGAATTCAACCAACGTGGTGCCGAAATTAGGTTAAAACTTTGGTAATATTTTTTCGCTGCTGTTCACATCACCTGGTCTTTTAATTAAGAATACGACTCGCTCGCGTAGTTTTTCTACGATTTAATTCTCGTCAATGCTTCGAGTCGTTTCACGACCACCGAACCAACGAAAGCTCGAACAAGCACCGGATGCGAGACCAGGGAAGTAATATTAAGTACGGAAATGACCATAGAATAATGCAAAATGAATTTCGATTAGTGTTCAAATTCGAGCGGACCCTAGGTGTTGAATTTATATGTTGTACAAATGAGAAATATGCTAAATTAACTCTTGACAAGCGAATCTGCGAAGAGAAACGTGAGATGTCTTGTTGCAGATTACGTGTGAATTTCGAAGAAATTCAGAACCATGGTAATTTTAGTTCAGTTGTGTTTAGAATTCATAAATGCATTTTTTTAGCGAAATTTTTTTTCAATTTTTATGAAAAAAATTTGAAATTATTATAGATGAAAAATATTATTCGTAAGTTTCTAAATTTTAACAAATATTCGACCTATTTGAGTATTTAAAAAAAACAATGCATTGATTTTAAAAATTGCGCAGTGTTTTGCTGCATTTTATTACGTAGGGTACAGTGAAGTTATTTAAGAAAATGCCTTGCGCTAGTGAGATACCAACGCTGTATTAACCGACGTGTGATGTAATAAATCTTAGGGTTCCAAAAATATGTCCTGTTTTCTGGAACGAGAAGAAATAGGGTATTTGAATCGAGCTGGACGTGATTTGGGAACACCTTCTTTACGCTTTGGAAGGGAATTCAATTAGCTTTTGAATGATATAATTACTTTTAGATTTTGTATCAGTTTGAGTATCATTGCATTTTTCTTGGTAACGTTGCAAATGGAATAATTGTTCTAAATTGAAAAGTAATGATATCTTTCGAAAGATAATTTTGTCCTCTTTCGAAAAAGTCATCATGAAAATAACATAAAATTTCATTCCTTTGACGTAAAATGAAAACAAAAGAAAATTTTGGTAAAAAAAATCGCCAAACTATTCAGCATAAATTATGCAACTCGTAACTTTGAGCGTCCAATTTCATCAGGAGACATACTCAGCAACTAATATACATGATGTCCCATAAGTGGTGGTATGTATTCGAGGGTTGGATATAATCCAGTACCATTAATGAAATTAGATTTTTTTTTCAACTTGGAAAATTGATTTTTAGACATTTTGTCGGACTTTTTTGGACTCAGAAAAATTTTCAGATTTCCGGAAATGGCAAGGACTTTTTGTTAAACTTTTGAAAAAAATTATGAATTTTAAAAAGACATATCCATGTACCAATATGTCCGCTTGAAGAGTGGATCTATCTTTCTCTACAAAGTCTCTTCAAAATCTCTTCAAAATCTTGATCTCTAAAAAGCCTCGATTTCTTCAAAATCTTGATCTCTTCAAAATCTCGATCTCTTCAAAATCTCAATCTCTAGAAAATATCTATCTCTAGAAAATCCTTGGAAAATCTTGATCTTTAGAAATTTCTTGAAAATCGTTTCAAAATCTCAATCTTTAGAAATCTTTAGAAAATCTCTTCAAAATCTCGATCTCTAGAAAAATTGTGATCTCTTCAAAATCACGATCTTTTCAAATGCCTCAAAAATGAAGGGTTGGCGAAAAAAAATAAAAAATAATTTTTTCCTGATGTGTAACAAATTGACGGGGAGGGGGAGCAAAAAATTTACAAAATAAGAACCACCCTATTCGACATTCTGTTCGTATTTTTCTTGGATAGAAGTAACACTGGATAAAATTTCCTGCTTATCCAAATTACAACGAGGGGGGGGGGGGAGAGGAAGAGATGTAATTTTAGTTGGGTACCTATTTATTTCCCGTGCTACATATTTTATGTAGTTCTGTCAATTCCAAAAATTGTACGAATTTTTGAGTAAAATTCATGATATTACAAAATTTTATCGTCAATTTCGTTATGTACGAAATAACGTTTACATAAAGTGAGAATGTGAGCAGGAGCTATGTGACGAGTTGACGGTACCTATTGTTTATTTATTCGGAAAATTTTCCGAAAAGAAGTTGTATAGAAAAACGACTCGTAAAATTGTTTTATTTATAACACTGAAAAAATTTAGAATTCATTGAGAAAAAGTTCACGAGCAAAGATGTTAACGTAGTAATAGATTTTCGGGTTTGAAACGTCTTTATCTATTACATTTTGCATATTGCGTTGGGAAAACTTTTAAACTACCTTTTTCTTGCTTTGAAAATTCAACGTTTTTGTAGCTCTTCCGATGAATAATTTACTTCTCACATTCGTCTGATTAGTTTTGTTGCGTTTGTAAGTCGTAATGCATTGATTCGAAGAAAACTGTGGGGTGAATTTTTTGATGTGATGCATTAAAGAAGATTTGCCATTGCTAGAGAGTGTCATTTCTTTCAAACTTGGGGTATTTCATCATAAAATACACAGTCCTGTATTTTGGAATTTTTAAAATGTTGTTTTGGTTCTACAGGGCGGTTCTGGTCTATTTTTTTTAGTATAGATTTAAAGCAATCAAGTAAAAGTTTTTCACGAAATGAATTTTTTCGTTGAAAACTTTAAAAAAAAATTTTCTCATTAAAAGTCTATTTTATGAGCTAAATGAAGCAAAAAAGGAGAGTAAAAAAAGTACAAAAAATCCAAAGATCGAGATTTTGAAGAACTTGAGATTTTTTTGAGATTTCTAGAGATTTCCAGGGATCGAAATTTTCTAGAGATTGAAATTTTCTAGAGATTCCCAGAGATTGAGATTTCCCAGAGATTTCTAGAGATACCCTGAGATTGAGATTTCGAAAAGATTTTCTACAAATTGAGATTTTCTAATGATTTCTGAAGATTGAGATTTTCCAGAGACTTCTAAAGATCAAGATTTTCTAGAGATTTCTAGAGATTTTCTATAAATTGAGATTTTCTTAAAAAGATTTCTAGAAAAAAAATTTTCTAGAGATTTCCAGAGATTTCTAAAGATTTAGATTTTTTAGAGAGATTTCTAGAGATTGAAATTTTCTAGAAATCGAGATTTTTAAAAAAAATATTTCTAGAAGAAGATTTTCTAGAGACTTCCAGAGATTGAGATTTTACATAAATCGAAATTTTCTAGAGATTTCTAAAGATTGAGATTTTCTAGAAATCGAGATTTTTTAAAAAAGATTTCTAGAAGAAGATTTTCTAGAGATTTCCAGAGATTGAGATTTTCTAAAAAACCAAATTTTCTAGTGATTTCTGGAGATTGAGATTTTCCAGAGATTTGTAAAGATTAAGATTTTATAGAAATTTCTAGAGATTGAGATTTTCTAACGATTTTCTAGAAATCGAGATTTTTTTAAAAAGATTTCTAGAAGAAGATTTTCTAGAGATTTTCAGAGATTGAGATTTTCTAGAAATCAAAATGGACACCTTGCACTGAGATTTTTTTTTGTTTGTTTCCATATAAATCGAAAGTCTATGTTAAAAGATGAAGATTAAAAAAAAAATTATGAAAATCGGTCCATTAGAACCCCCAAAATTAATTTTTTAAT
>FIZU01020747.1:0-12316 GCA_900064475.1 Pseudococcus longispinus | reverse complement strand
GGGGGGGGTTCCCCCCCCCCCCCCCCCCCCCCCCAGTGTTTCGTCTCTGCCTAAGCGAAGTTTTTTGGAGGGAAAACTTTAAAAATGGATCTCTGTTATCATACATCCTCTCAATTCAGTTCAGAATGTTAGGTAATTCATTTTTAAAAAATGAAATTTGACCCAAAAGAGAAGCAGGGGGTTGATAGAAAATTTTGGAAAATTGGTTGTCACAGTATCATGACCAAAAAGCTGAACAAAATTTTCGATTTGAATAGTCTAAGTACGTGATGCAATGAACATTTTCTAATTTCATCCATCAGATCTCTCCTGGACTCAAAATAGTTGAACTTGAAATGTTTTTGAATCCTTGAAGAAGCCGAATTCAGAATTTGAGCATTTGCTCAAGCAACAATTAAAATGAAAAGTCGTTGCATTTTAAAATTAATTTTGTTTTTCTCAATCTATTGGTAATTCGATAGAGATGTAAAAAAATTGATTAGAAGTTCCAAAAACGAGTGGAAAATATTATGAATCAAATGTAGGAGGTTGATATGGTGATACAACCTCGTACCAGTAAAATTCCATATTCCTGGATCGAAAATTATCTACTCTCTTTATTGGCAGAATGTTGAAATTTTCGATTTAGGTACTTACTCATTGGTTGTTTTCACTAGAAATTTAAAAAAAAATTGAAAGTTTAGTTATGGAATAAGAATCTCAACAAGTTCATTCTATCTATCAACATTCCATTCAATTTGATCTATTACAGCTCGAGTGAGTTCTCTCGTTGATATCTGTAGATACTTGTATGATAGTGTTGTTTAATTTATATCTGTACGATCAATTATGATAACACAGAAGTTGCAAGATTCGCACGGTTACGGTAACGGAATAATGAACTGACAATTACGACCATCATCATCAATTCATCGGTACGATAGCTCGGTTTGAGAACAACAATATGTCTATTTCTCGGAAATCACATCGAACCTTATCATTACCTAATATGCTGGACAATTGACAAGCTTGTGTGTATTGCTCTGTACAAATACGAAATATTTCACAGGCATCGAACAGAATACGAAGGTAACTACACCTAACTAAGTTCAACTAACTAGCAACATTGTAACAAGTACATGTTCGCGTACTCTCTAATTACCTAATTATAAAAGCTTTTAGGATAAATACGCCTTGAAATATATGTAGTTTTCACGCAAGGCACCTTATAGAGCGCATAGTAGGAATTTTCGATATGATGCTTGAATATCTACTACATCGCGATGACGGGGCTATCGAAATTTTACGTAATTAAACATGATAAAACGACGTTAAACTTTATTACTCGTACGACGATGGGAGTGCAAAATATACATAGTATACGAGCTGCACGTTTAAGTACATGTGTTATAATGAAGCTTAATTAATTTCTGTACTACTGGCCTCTCATGTGAGTCGTGATGTGATGAAAGGCACGAAAACGATGATGATAGTATCGCGTAATACGTATACCTATAGTCTGTAATTAAGTAGCCCAATGTTCAACGCACAAAGGCATGCCTTTGAAATCCAGTTCCGTTACGAGGAATAGAAAAAGCTGGTCTTGTGATCACACGCAAGTCTTCCCTCTTGGCACCTTTTCTGTGTACTTTGCAGAGTTCTCGTATATACAAATCGTATTGTCGAAAAGCATCGCATCAAACATGCAACAAAACAATGCTGAGCCGAATGTACGAGTAATTTGAACCTTCATTAGATTTTTTCGTGTATACTTAATTTTCAACGTGGTCGAAGTAATAAAATGTCGAGCATTGGGTAGATGGAGTATTTTTTACGATGTTGGTTATTCGTATTCGTATTACACCTTCGGTTTCAACCTTGCGATTGTTTGGAGGTCTATGGTCGTATACGGTGAAGTTGAAGGAAATTGTTGTAGTGTGATGAATGCAATTTTCCACCGTTGTAACTGAATTAAGAATAGTTTAATATTTAGTAAACTCGATAAGTGTGATGGAATTATAGTTCGTCGTTTGTGTTACTTCCAAATCCAAACTCCGAAGTACGAGTTTCATTTCAGCATTTAATAACTGGAGCTAGGTAGCATGGTTGCTATAGCTGACATTTTCAATGAATTTTAATTTCTATCAAATTAATTACTTGATTATTTGAAGTAATTGAATGGTGTATTTTGAAATAATTATTAAAATTTCATTATTCACATCTGTTGATACTAACCTCGTGTAAGCCCACCCTGCCACGCAGCGCCGATTAAGGAATTTATTTTGATTTTGAGTTTATTTGTTTTATTCTTGATTTAAAACCTTTGAGATACTAATTTGAAATGGTATTTATGGAAAATCATGCCCTGTTATTCAAAATTAATTAGTTTTCTGATAAGAATCTTCAAAAAAATGAAATTTGGAAATTTTTTATATTGATCACTGTTACCTCATGCTCATGGTTGAACGAAACGAATGAAATGTGAAAAAAAATGAAAAATTCTATTCCGCTTCCCCTCATTGTTTTAAATTATTTTTATTTTTATAAATGAAACTTTCATATCTTTAAATTTCAAATTGTAATATATTTTTCGATAAAAAACGATTAAAAATTGAAAATTGGCAAATCAATCATGAAAAGTAGCAAATTTGAAATATGAAGAATTGGTAACATTGCTTTCGCACATGAGTCACGAATTGAAAATAAACGACAATTGTGTTCAAAAAATCAAAAATTACCGGCAATTAGTCATTTTGCATTTAATTAGGTGTTTTTCGATATTTATTCTCCTAATTTCGTCGAATAATCATCTTTATTTCGTATTACAGACTGTTGGTATCTAGCTATCTACTTATTCGAAATTCGTCTGAAAGTGGCCGATGCAGATTTCCACGACCGTTGAAATGAAATTCGTACATTTGGTTCGGGTGAGTAATTTATACAGAGAATTACAGTTTTTCAAGTCGAAAGAATGGAAAACGGGCTTAAATTAGACATGAAATAGAAGTAGAACCGCCGTAACCGAATTCGTCACAGATTTGCGCTTCATTAGATTCGCCGGAACGATGGCCACAACTTCGGTGGCGTCGATTCGTCTGTGTAGCTGATTTGTTTGATGAAATAGTTCAAAGGTTGTGGAAAATCTACTCTAGTCCGAATATCGAACTCGAGACTCCATTGTATTATGAAAAAACTACACCAAGATCAATTTAAAATCGATTTTTTATTCAGGAACATGGAAAACAATCTAATCTACAACGTTATAAAGCATCCAACTTTGTTTTTTTTTACGATTTTTGTTTTTTTTTTTTGTCAAATAAGTAAACAACAACTAACATATACACAACTATACACATAATACAAAATATATACCTAACCTAGAAAATCTAGATTTGTTTTGTAATATAAATGCGTCTGTTCGTTAAAACGAGTACTATGAGTTCGAAATTTAATATAATTAAGTAATAAAGAGATCTAATTTTCTGAGGTTTATTGCAACATTGCCCATTGCATTTCTAATAATAATTTGTCTTATGTGCAGCGAAGGAAGCTACCTACGTGAATGGAACGATGGATTAAGAAATCGCGTTCGATTGCTGCGAATTTTCGTTCCGGCCAAATTTAGAGTAAGCATTGTTTCGATTTCGAATAATATTTTAGAAATTTCGAAATAATTATTAGATAATTTTTCTAATTCTAACGTTGAAAAAGTGATTTAATTTGAGATTTTCAGAACAACTAACGGTTCAAAGTGCTTCCTTCGCTGGCACATACGAACTGAATTTTACACACATACTTAGAATTTAAACTTTGACAATTTATTAATAACTTCCAACCGTTTTAGTGTGGCCGAAAGTATATTACGACGAGAATCTACGCTTAATCATATCACAAGGATTGATTTTTTTTTCTTTCTTAAAGTAATACATAAATAAATATCACGAATACACTTATCGCTTACCGAAGACGAGGTCAAGCCGCCCTCAACTCTTGTCCAAATCGATACAAATTAGGCGGATGCTGGAAGTACGGATTTGGTGGTAACATGACCAAAGGCTGGTGAACCGGTGCGATAAAACAGGAACCTGAAATGGCCGGAATTGCCAACTGCGGATACGTCGGACTGGGAGAAGACGGTTGTACCTTTTTGGCCGGACTATCGGGCGAGATGAGACTTTCGATATCGAATGATCTTTTGGGCCTCGTTTCGGCAATTTTGGTCACCTCTGGAGGACTTGGTGGCGGCGCGGGTTCGGCGATTTGTGGACTCGGCGGCGTTAACGGTGCTGCGATCGAGGTCGAGGCAGGTGCCGGTGCCGGAGCGAATAGGAATCGGTTCATGTTAGCTAATGCAATGAGTTCATTTTCCAGCCGATCTTTGTCCGATTTCATCAACTTGAAACGTTTTCGTCGTCTGAGCAGTGATCCATTTTCGAACATGTCTAAAGCTGCCGGATGCAAAGCCCAGTATGCACCTTTGCCAGGTCGGTCTGGTCGGCGAGGTATTTTAACGAAGCAATCGTTGAAGGAGAGATTATGTCTGAGTGAATTCTGCCAGCGTTGGGTGTTCCGGCGATAGTATGGGAATCTGTCGCTGATAAATTTGTAGATATCTGATAAAGGTAACATTTTCTCCGGCGAACTCCAAATTGCCATAGCTGTCAGCGATATATACGAATAAGGCGGCTTCTGGTCGCCGTACGTTTCTCGGCAAGGTCTCGGCATTGTTATACGATTATCATTACTTCGAACGGAACCGAATCGAGATAGAAAAATACACAATTAAGAATGATAAAGTTATTAAAACGAAACGAAAACAATGTTCATGTACACAACGGTTTCTATCAAATATTACACGCGTTAAAAATACCTAATACCAAACGAGTGCAACCATTAACGTGAATATGCGAGCAAGAACTAGCTACGGGTGATGGTTAAAAACTCGATTCCGTGCAGCTCGGCTATGTATCATCGTCGAATGCAGTTGGCGGTGGTGGTTCATTCATTGGTCGGGAAGTGAGCGCCAATACGAGATAATGGGCGGAGTTGTCGAGCTCTTCGTGACCGTTTTCAAGTATTCATTGGTATAGAAGGATTGAAATCCAGAACCCGAGCACGCAGCTAAGCGAAGGCAGGCCACGATAAATGACCGACAAATTAACTCTAATGTACCATTATTATAAAAGCTTCTATTTGCACACGCACGCACACATACCTATGTATCAATTTTCACCCAAATTGGTGCAGTTTTTCCCGATACCGAGTGATTGCGTAATGAAGGACGTTCGATTACCGAATTATCGGTTAATAGCGTCGATACGGAAGGTGATTGAGCTGGAGAGGTGTGCATCGAGATATACGAATAAGTGGCTGCACGAAAGATGATAGATGGCAAGAGAGCAGAGGTGCTGGGTTCATTACTATCGCAGAATGGACTCGAATGCAATTTTTGTTTTTTTATTCGATAGATTTATGATAGCTAGATGGTTTTTTTCTTGTATGATTACAAATTTTTGACGAAGGATGATTATTCTGTTTCAGGAGCTGATTCTAGGCCATTTATGATGAAGTTGCTGTATATTTGGAAATATTATGCCGGTGGTGAGTGGACTAAAACTTCTATAAAGGGATCGCATGTTTTCGTTAGATTAGCACTACCTAATTACTCGTATGATGAATTACTGAGAAAATGATTCTATTTTCATTTTCGTACCCTTGTTGTCTGTTGGAGGAAATGAGAGAAGAGGTAGATTTTTATTCGTGATTACCTGCGGAAGTATTTTTGAGTTTGAAATACTTTCAAGATGGGTACCTAATTAATTCGATGGAATTTAAATTAAATGCTATGTCATTTCATTTAGGCCTAACACTTTCTTTTTGATGGAATATTTTTCTAAATGATTTCAATGTCTCCATTTACGGAGTTAATTTTAAATATCGATATTTTTATTGCGTATACATAGGCCTATGTTTTTTTTTCAATCTATAAATATTTACCAATTAATGAATTTGAAAATTTTGGTTATTTTTTCGTTACAGAAATTTATTTTTCAAAGGAAATACCTACACCATGCAAAATATGCCTTTTCTCATCTTCTCTCATTTTTTCTTCTTCAGAATGAAATTCCCAAAAGGCTCAAGTTTTATCAGAATTCAGACAATTTCCTTAATGAACCGAATGAACGTGACGAAATAAGAGAAAATTGTGTCATTCGCCTTGTTGTTTTAAAGAAATTGAGTAATTTCTAAGCCATTTGACGGCAGCTGGCCAAGTTTGAGCACCCTCTCTGCTGAATAGTGATCTCTAATTTTGAACATTAATTTATAATTAATTCATGACATGACAAAAATTCTGATTTCTATGTCGTACAACAGTTATACTCGTACTTTGCTTACCTTGTTTATCTATGACCCAGTATAATTAGAATTGAATGATGCAAAAAGAGTAGGCCAGTGGAATTTTGGCATAAAAGTCCATTTTTATGTCCTAAACTAGTGTTTTTCTCCATTATGACACCCCCCCCCCCTCGCGACCATTCAATTTTTGACTTATTACTCCACAAATATTACTTGAGGGGAAAAAAGTAGGTCAGTAAATGTTGATCTACGTCAAATTTCCGGTCGAATAAGGGCTTAGAGATGTTTCTAGCCCCCGGGGAGGGGCGAGGCGGAGCTGAAGTCATTCAAACCGAGAGGTTTTTAGATTTGAGTGATAATGAGCTCATAAAATGCTTCTCAATGTAGTATTAACAGAGTAAAAAAATGATCAAAAATGAATGCTGACCTTTTCCATCGACTGATGAACCTCAGAGGTGTCCTCCTTCCCCTCCCCTCACCACTACTTCTGCACATAAACGGACGAGGGGCATGTTTGATATCATTTTCATATAAATCGATCCTCCTGATCTCGAATCCGTCAATATTTTCTCGATTGAAAGTGGTGGAGTGGTGCAATCGTGAAATTTGTGTCTCAAAAAATGATCATTTTTTTAAAAAAAGAGGTGAAATCACAATTTTTTAATTTTTTAGCCCTGTAGAAGTGACCAAATTCAGTCAAGAAACATGTTTTTATTATAATTCTAACGTCCTGAACACGAATTCGAAGTTAGTTTCCAGATATGAAGCAGGAATTCTCGCAAATGTCAGATTTACTCAACGTAATATGCTCAATTTTTTCTTAAATTGGCACAAAATCGCGGTTTCTCATTTCCTAACCCTTATACCTTTGACCGATTGGGGTATAAGATCTTTTAAACCCTAATTCGAACCTCTTGAAGTAAAATTTGAAGTTAGTTTCTGGGTAGCAAATGGGAAATTCTCATAATTATCGAATTTGCATAGCGTATAGTGACAGATTTGTGCATAAATTGATGGAATTTTGTTATTTTTAGATGAATAGCTCTTCCTCACTTCAAGATAGAAAAAAAATTATAGAATAAAAAATGATTGATTTTCAACGTTCTACAACTTTTGTTTGAAACTTTTTTTCGTATCTTCAGTTTTTAGCTAATTTTTTCACCCGGGTGTCCCCAAAAAATTACGTTACATTAAAAAAAAATCACGATACGACAAAAAACTTGAAACAAAAGTTGTCGAGCATAAAAAATTCATCATTTTTTTGTTCTACAATTTTGTTCCTATTTTGCAATTCGGTACCACTTAGAAGTTAGAAGAACTTTAGATGAACATGTTGCCTATCTCGAATATTTGGGGGCAAATTTATTTTTTAGAAAACAGCGAATCAAAACCAATTTTCAATAATGGGAATGGATGGTACTTTAAAAATTGAACAAATTTTCATATTTCGCTTTTTTGCCCAACTTCAAAATTGAAGGAGATATAAAAATAATTTGAAATAAAAAATTCTAAAAAAATCAATCACGGGAATGAATAGTACTTTGAAAAATGAACAATTTCTTTATCAATTTTTTTTGTCCATTTTAATTATCCATTTTTTTAATTGTCCTTTTTTCGTGCCCGGATCCGGAAAAACCGTCACGAAATTCCGTTACGATGACTTTAAGACATTTTGTTAGATTTTTTTAGGCTTGAAAAATTTCAACTTTATGGACTTGAAAAAATACCTTGACGATAAGTTTTAGAAATTTTGTCAGACTTTTTTGAACTTTGAAAAATTTTCAGATTTCAATCGACTTTTTTAACTTGAAAAATTTTATATAGATAATTCTCACCTTTAGACATTTTGTCGGACAATTCAGATATTGTCAGACTTTTTTGGACTTTGGAAATTTTTAAGATAGTCATTAACTTTCTGAACTTGGAAAAATAGAAACCGGCACGAAATTGCTTGACGATGACTGAAGATATTTTGTCAGACTTTTTTGAATTTCCATTGACTTTTTGAACTTGGAAAATTTCTGAGATAGGTAATTCTGACTTTTAGACATTTTGTCAGACAAACCAGTGGCGTAGCCAAACAGGTCATCAAGGAGGAGGAGGGGGGGGGGGGTCTTTACGAAAAAAAACGAAAATTCATGAAAATTTTTTGAGAATACATAATATTTTATCAAAAGATTCGCTCGGGCGAAAAATTTTTCATAAAATGGCATTTAAATGCTTAAATTTTATCTTTTCTTTCAACTTTGGGGGGAGGGTGTCCAGACCCCTTGACCCCCCCCCCCCTATATACGCCACTGAGACAAACAATTGAAATTTTTTCAACTTAAAAAATTGACTTTCAGACTTTTTGAACTTGGAAAATATTTAAAAACTCAAAATCAGTCATTTTGTCCGACAGCTTTTTACTTGACACTGATTTTTCGACATTTTGTGAGACTTTTTTGGACTTGCTGACTTTTAGGAATTTTATCGGCCAAGAAAATTGAATTTTAGACATTTTATCTGACTTTTTTGGACTTTGAAAATTTTTTAGATTTCCATTGACTTTTTGAACTTTGAAAATTTCAGAGATAACGCTGACTTTCGCCTGACAAATAATTGAGACTTTTTGAATTGAGAAAATTTTAGAAATCAGGGTAATTTTCTGATATTTTTCTGGCAAATTTATTGGATTTGAAAAATTTCAGATATTTACGTTGATTTTCAGCCATTTTGTCAGGCTTTTTTGAACTTGGAAAATTAAAAAAACTAAAATTATAATTTTTGAACTTGAAAATTTTGAACTTTATGGACTTGAATAATTTCAAGAAAGTTAAAATCAGACATTTTGTCAGTCAACTTTTTACCTAAGGTTGACTTTTTAGGCATTTTGTCGATTTTTTTTGAATTTAGAAAAATTGAAGTTGGGTAAAAAAGCACAGCATGAAAATTTGCTCAATTTTCGAAGTACAAAGTACTTTTTCCAATGATTGAAAATTGGTTTTGATTCGACTCTTTTCGAAAATGAATTTGCCCCTTGAATATTTCAGATAGGGAACATGTTCATCTCCAAAGTTTTTTTTAATGGTACCCTGTTATTCTCAAATCTCGCTTATGGCAGACGACTTCATGAACACCATGTTGGTATAACAGACGTATAAATTTTCACGATTGTGCCCCTTTTCTACTTTCAATCGGGAAAGTAATGACGAATTCGAGTTCAGGAGAGTCGAATTGTATGGAAATGATACCAAAATATACCCTTATCCCTTCATGTGCAGAAATAGGGTTGTTTCCACTCCTTAAACTCGCTCATGCTTGTCCCCTAAAGTCAATTTTTGATGGACCTATTCTCAAAATTTTCTTTTGGTTCACCTCTAACTGGGTTAGACCCTTCAAATCATTGTTTAGGGCATAAAAATGATCTTGTATGCCAAAATTCTGTTTTCCTGCTCGTTTTGAATCATAGACCCCTTTTTTTCTGCCAACTCTCCCGGACCATCCCCGAAATATGATTTATCCAAGCTTCGTATCGAACAAAGATCTGAAATTTGGGCACCCCGTTGAACTTGACCCCATGAAAGAACTCCAATAACCTACTCCACCTCGACCAAACCATATACCCTGGTGCTCTACATCGCGATCGTTCGTCTCCCATTCGACCAAAATATCGCTATAACGAAACGTAGCCTACGTGATGGGCATAGGGCGCACGTTGCACGTTGCTCGGTTCGAATCCGTTACGCAGATTCGTTCCTTTAACAATTAATATAACGATAAGAAAGGAAAAAACGATTAATTATCGAGATGCGGTTTTTTCAACAATGATCACGACCAATGATAATTAATTAAAACGGCCGGCTCGTGCTCTGGTACGTTATACGTAAGTATGATCATCTTTCTCCTCGCACCGAGGGCACAAAACGGAATATTTAATTGAAATTGTTTTTTTTTTCTCTTATTTACGTGTACTTACGATTACAATTGTCATACTCATTAAAAGAGATGACCGGTCGAAGATAATATGAAAAATGACCCGGATCGATTAAGCAAGGTGCGTACTCGACCAAACGCACCGCTGGTACGATCGCTATAAAATTGCACCTATCCGATGTTAACTGCTCGCTGAACCGAGTGAAATTTAATGAAAGAAAAGTAGGTACTTAACACGACGGAAAAAAATTGTTCAGTTATAACTCGATCCATCCATCGCATAGGTATATAAAAATACAAGTAGCTAGTTACCCCGGGGGTATAATAATTACCTAGGTCGGGTGTTCGATGAAACAATACAACTTTTCTGGGTAATTTAGATGGTTATAATTTGACCATGCAATTGTCAGCAATTTTTCAAACACTTAATTCGATATTCTCGACGAGTTTATACGTACTTAATAATAATAGTACCAAATGAGCCATCTATCTGGGTATATTTATTGTCGATGAGCTGCAAATTTATCCCCGCTGTATATCTCGTTACTGCTCGTTCAAACGTTGTGACCGTTTCATTGCCTGGATAAGAGATACGAAGGGGAAACATATGCTAGCGATTCAATTTCATCAGGTACATGGGTTGAACGTAAGAATAAAACCTGTTACCTTTATCTTTAGTGCAACAAGCGTAATTGATTTAGTGCAATTTTTTAATTCCGGCTTGCTCGGGTAATTATATGCAACGCGTGATTATATATTTTGGACGGACGTCGCGTCGTGTACACAGTGTACTCGTGTACGTGTAGGCTGCGTATACACACATATGCATGAAAAGCTAAGTACAGGAGGTACGAGTATAGTTTGAATGATGAATGGGAACAACTAAGGTGCACACGTTCGTGTTATGGGTAATGCTGCTTGAGTTATTAGAGGCTTCTTTTGAAACGGTGGCGAATTAATCGAAAAGGGGTTTAGAGCCTGAAGGGGATTGCGAGTGGTGAAGAGTGGAGTTTTGAGCATGGTTTTATGTTAGGTGGAAGTTTTTTTGTTTTTATTGGTGTTTTTGAGATGATTTTAGGAGCAATGTGATGAATTTTTTTGAATGGTGAGGTATAGTGATTGGTAGATGATTTGGTATTGGGTTTCATTGTGGACTAGTTGATACTTATTAACCCTTTTGTTCCCAGAAAAGATTATGATGGATGAAATTTAATCATTTTTATTGCATATTATGTAGATTGAAGTCAAATTAGTGCAGGAGTTTATTTTTGCCAGTGAAAATTGAAATTTCAGGGCATCTACCGGGCACGAATAGCACGAAATAAAGAAAAAAACAGGATTGGTACAGAGAATGTTCTCATTGAAAATTTGCTCAACGAGCACGAGCATTTTCGAGAATATTCCTCGGAAGCAAATGTCGAGAATAGTTATTTTTTACAAGATTTTTGACAGTTTTTATGATTTTGGGACTGTTTTTACAAAATTTTCGACGATTGTAATGAATTTTCAGCCCTTTTTTACACATTTCTGATGATTTTTGTTGACATTGTGATAATTTCAATCACATTTTTGACAATTTTCATGTTTTTTTTTTTTTTTTTTTTTTTTTTTTTTGTTTGAATGATTGTCAGTTGAAGAAAATTTCAAAAATTTTTACAACTTTTGTGCAGGGCTGGCAAGCCTTGCACCTTTTTTTTTCGGCTTTTCATCGACTAATTTTGGCGTTTCATCTACTTCTATCGGATTTTTCCCACTTTTAATCGACCTTTTTTTCACTTTTCGGCTTTTTATCGACTTTTTTTAAACTTTTTATCGTTTTTTTTCGTTTTTTTTATTAAATTCAACTTTGTAATTACAATCAGCCTTCTTTTCAGTTTTTAATCTTTTTTTTCCGGTTTTTATCGACTTTTTTTGGCTTTTTATCGACTTTTATCGAATTTTTCCCACTTTTAATCGGCCTTTTTTTCAGTTTTCCGGCTTCTTATCAACTTTTTTTTCAACTTTTTATCGTTTTTTTTCGGTTTTTATCGACTTTTATCGGATTTTTCCCACTTTTAATCGGCCT
>FIZU01020746.1:0-21017 GCA_900064475.1 Pseudococcus longispinus | reverse complement strand
CTTTTCAGTTCAAAAAATCCTTTCCATAGACAACCATATTGATTTTTGCATATTTCGGCTCAAAAATGCATATTTTGCATATTCGGGCTCAAAAATGCATATTTTAGCATATTTGACCACTTGAAATGCATAAAATATGCGCATATTCTGAGATTTTTTCTGCATAAAATTCAAAGCTCTAGTAATGATAAAGTATCTAGGTGCTAAAAGTGCTGAAAAGGTCCTCCATACAAAGTGCTTCAAAAATGTCTAAAAGTCAACGTTACAGAATTTTGTGACGAAACTTCGTTACCTTTTTCGCGAGTTTGATCATCCCAAAAGCATATTCTATGCGAAAATGTCTCGACATATCGTAGAAAACAGCTGAAATTTTCATAAAAATATCATAAAAGTGGTGAAAAAACTGCTGAAAATGTCATGAAAATCTTTAAAACGTTACATAAGGTGAGAAAACGTAGTCAAAAAGTGTTTGAAACGTTGTAAATATTGTCAAAGATTTTATAAAAGTCATTGAAAATGTTGCAAAAGTTGTGAAAAAGTCGTGAAAATGGGCTAAAATGTTGTAAAAGTTGATCAGACTTTCATAAAAATCAGTGAAGATGGTGAAAAAGTTGTGAAAAAGTCGTGAAAAATACCTGAAACGTTATGTAAATTTTCAAACTTTCATAAAAATTATTGAAAATGTTGCAAAAGTAGTGAAAAAGTCGCGAAAATTAACCAAAATTATATGAAAGTTATTCAAAATTGATAATGAAAGAGTCGTGAAAAATGCGTAAAAATTGCCCAAAAAGTTGTTAAAAATTTCATAAACATCATTAAAAATGTTGAAAAATTTGTGAAAAAGTCGTAAAAATTGTTTAAAATGTTGTAAAAGATGTTCAAAATTTAATAAAAATGATTGAAAGTGTTGAAAAATTCGTGAAAAAGTCGATAAAATTCCTGATACGGTGTCAAAATTGTTCAAAACCTCATAAAAATAATAGAAAATGGTGCAAAAACTGTGAAAAAGTCGCGAAAATTGTCTAAAATGTTGCAAAAATTGTTCAAAATTTCATAAAAAGTCTTTGAAAATGTTGAAAAAATCATCAAAATTGACTGAAATTTGTGGAAAACTGTAGCAAAATTTATGAAACTCATGACATATGTGTAACATTTTTCTCGACTTTTTCACAACTTTTGCAATATTTTCAATGATTTTTATGGAACTTTGAACAACTTTTACGATATTTTAGACAATTTTCACGACTTTTTAAAAACTTTTGCAACATTTTCAATGATTTTTATGGATTTTTAAGTAACTTTTACAACATTTCAAAAAATTTTCACCACTTTTTAATAACTTTTGCCACATTTTTGGTGATTTTTATGAAATTTTCAACAACTTTTACAATATTTTGGACAATTTTCACGACTTTTAATAACTTTTGTAACATTTTTAAATGATTTTTATTGAATTTTAAGTAACTTTTACAACAATTTATGCAACTTTAACGACTTTTTCACAACTTTTGCAACATTTTCATTGATTTTTATGAAATTTTAAGCAACTTTTACAACAATTTATGCAACTTTAACGACTTTTTCACAACTTTTGCAACATTTTCATAGATTTTTATGAAATTTTAAGCAACTTTTACAACAATTTATGCAACTTTAACGACTTCTTCACAACTTTTGCAACATTTTCAATGATTTTAATGAACTTTATGATAATCTTTTCAACATTTCAGGAAATTGAAAAATTTCAATTGTTTGTTTAACAAAATGTTTAAAAGTCAGCATTAAATCTGAAAATATTTAAGGTTCAAAAAGTCAATTGTAATCTAAAAATTTTTCTAAGTTCAAAAAAGTATGACAAAATGTCTGAAAGTCAATTTTTAAGTCCAAAAAGTCTAAATTGTTTTTTTGACAAAATGCCTTAAAATTTGAATTATCTCTGAAATTTTGAAAATTCTAATAGTCAATAGAAATCTCATGAAAATTATCGAAATTCTACTAAAAATTGTTTTAAAATATGAAAAAAATTAACAAAATGTAATGAAAATCGTCAAAAATTTGAAAGCGTAGAAAACTTCGTGAAAACCAATCAAATGTTCGCACCAATCTTTGAAAATATGAAACAAATAATCGAAAAATCATAAAAATTATCGAAAATTTCGTGAAAACTGTTGAATTGTCATAAAAATTGATGAAAATGTAGTTATGACCAAAAACCATGAAAATGATCGAAAATGTTGTTCAAATGGTGAAAATTTTCATCAAAATATTTTGAAATATGAAAAAAATTAACACAAAGCAATAAAAACCATCGAAAATTTCGTAAAAACTGTTAAGATCGTCCTAAAAATTGATGAAAATATCGTAGGAATGGCCATAAAATCATAAAAACTGCATACAATTTCGTAAAATGAGTAAAATTTTCACAAAAATCATTCAAAATATTAAAAAAACGAACAAAAATCATGAAAATCGTCGAAAATTTCGTAAAAACTGTTGAAATTGTCATAAAAATTTATGAAAATTTTCACCATTTCATCAAAATTTTCATAAAAATCAGCGTAAATAATGTAAAAATGGTCAACAAAGCATGAAAATTGTTAAAAATTTGATAAAAGTTATTGAAAATATATTTGAAATAGACACAAAATCATGAAAAGTGTTGAAAATCTAACGATAAAAGTCACCTTCATTCCCATACTACCCACGAAACCAGAATATAGGATATGCTTTTGCTGATTGAAAATTTTTTACAGTCCAAAAAAGTCTGACAAAGTTTTTAAAAGACAGCATTATCTCTAAAATTTTCCTAGTTCAAAAAGTTGACGAAAATCTGAAATTTTTCCAAGTCCAAAAATATTAGACAAAATGTCTCAAAGTCAATGGAAATCAGAAAATTTTTTCAAGTCCAAAAAAGTCAGACGAAATTTCGTCAGTTTTTCCGCGGAATTACCCATGTCAAAAACATATTCTGTGCTAAAATCGGTAAAAATCGGCCCACTGTAGAAACAGATGAACTACTTACCACAAGGTTTTTTCGAAAATCTTTTATTCTATGTACGCTGTGGGGGGGGAGGGGGGCTTAGCTCGTAAATTTGAGAAACATCTTCCTGAAGATTTTACAAAATCCCTGGAAAAAGTGTTGAATTTTTATCTGGAAATTTTGTTATAGACACCCTGTAATGACGATCTTTCTCTGAACCATTTTTTTTTATCGTAGGGGTGTCTGAATTTAAACAAAATGTTGAAAAGGTCATGAAAAAAATCACGGATTTCCAAAAAAAAATCCATCGTTAGACACCCTGTATACGCGATGCAAATAAAATTCCGGATTCGTGTACTCGAGTAAAATGCAAACCCCTCCCCCCACCTGTCCACCCCTTCGGTTACCGTAGCCGGCGCCGCATAACGAACAAAATAAAATTAAAAGCTATCAAACAATCGGATAATCAACGAGTTTAAAAAGAAAATACTCGACGTACGAACCACAAACGCGACAAATTTTAAACAAGATGGATTTAATTTCAAACTGTATACAGCAAATCTGTTATGGTAAAAACAAAGAAGAAAACTAGATCGGCGAGTATAATCCGCAAACCACGAAAAGCCTTAATACAATAAACCTTCCGTATTTTTTTTTCGCATCTCCGCATCCTCGCGCGAATAAAAACACAAGACGACCGAAAAACGTCACAGTTCATTTATTCGAGTAAATTGAACGAATTATCCTTTTTCTCGTCGAATTTACGCTACATCCTCGAGAATTAAGTAAAATAATCACGTAAATGTCGCGAAAACTGAAAATTATACCATAAACAAGCATAGCGAAGAATTTTCCAACTTGTAAGAATTTCACGAGCCTTCACTTTGACTCCAACAGACTCTCTGGGGAGTTTCCTCGTTATCGCGAGTCCGTCTTTATATACGCCCGTGTTTGCGATTGTGGTGCTACGTTGAAACGTTCCTTAACAAGATTTTTGTCACGAGTGATGATAAATAATAAATATTTCGTGCAACTTTTCCTACAAATTGCGCTTTTCAAACGGGTCTCGTCTAAGAAATCTTAATAATTTAGAACAAAAGTATACTTAAGGCTGGATTTGAATTTGATGTTTTGAGAAAAGCGTCAGAGAAATGGGATGAGTACGCGTATCAATTCGTGTTTAAATTTTTGAAATGTCTTTAACTTTTGGGTTTCATTTTCTTCTTCGAGTGCCTTTTTTTTTTTTGGTAAGTTTTGATTGCTGATCAAAATGTACGATCTTTGGGCAAAAAATTGTTGTGTTTTTTGTTTAAATTATACTTATACTCTACTTAATTTTATCTATCTTGAAGGAAATTAATTTTTGTTTTTTTTCTATAGGTTTTGAAGATTCTACAAGCATTGTCAACTTTGAAAATTCATCGGATTTCATAGAATGGTAGGTGCCTACTTCATCTACTATTTATTCTTTCGTTACTTTAATGGTTTAATGTTATTTTATCCCTCCGTAGAATTTTTAGAAAATATGAAGTTTTTAATTTTTACGAATTTTTTGAACTATATTTCACACAATGAGAATTTTCATGGTGCTCAATAAATGAAATTTATGAGCATTGAAAAAATCGTTTAGAATTCATTCAAGTTATGGATTCATCTCAGATGCTTTAACATTTTCGAATTTCAAAGTAATCGTACTCGTATATTTAGGTTTCAAAATTTTCTATTTTTCAAGTATTTTGAATTTTTTGAGGTGTGAAGGGTTCATCGATTGGGGGAAGAAAATTTTAAAGAGCATTATGCAATGCAAAGAGATAGTGCGAAGGGTTGCAGAGAAGTTTAAAAGGACTGTAGAATGGTACGAAAGAGAGCCAGACCGAACAGCCCGACGATAAAATTACATTTTTAATTAAGAAAATTACGTTTGCGACCTATTTTCAGAAAATTTAGCATTTTGAGACGAAAAAATTGAAAAAAATTGCATTCGAAAGGGACATTTTTTGATTTTTAGGGCCTCTTTTAATAATGCCACTTTCAGTAAGTAGCTAAGTACTTACTACAATTTTACCCTTTTACAGTATTTGCCTGAATCTGGAAGGGAGGATGTTAACTCTTTCGTGATCAACGTAGAAAATGAGTGAGAAATCAACTTACGGGGGAAGGGGAGGGTAAAAACTCTGAATTTTCTAGTGAAAAGATGTTGATCGGTATTTTTTGGTACCCAAAAATCTCAATTTTTCAAACTTCTGGTCTCTTTTTAATCTTTATACAATTCAGAATACTCGTAAAACTGACGATAAGTTGCTTGATAAATCTAGCAGACACCTGTATTCCCATAAAATTGGTTCATTTCCTCTCTTTCCGATATTCTTGACCTTTTTTCAAAGATAAACATTCGTCTGGATTTTAATGAATCGGCTTTATTTTCATCGAATTTTTTCCCCCAATTTACAAATAACGACCAGGAAACGCTGCTCGATTACCAATCTCATTAAAAAGGCAGGTAGCTTGTATACCAAAATCTCATACGTATTTGTAATTATCTACTTATCGGATTATCGCATCATTTTTCATTATGGTTTTCGGTTTCGAATCATCTTTTAATAGTCCCAAAACCTCTGGTTTGGTTGTATTAGTTTTAAGCCTATTTAATTACGAATCGTGACAATTTCGCTATTTATATAAAACATCAAAATGAATTTGTTTAATCAAACTGGTCATGCGATGGCGTAGCATGTCACTTACACGACGACAACATAATCCGGTAAGTTGTCCTTTCATCGATGTGGCTACTTGTTTTTCATTTGGTCGAAATGGTCGGCGATGAAGGAGAAAAAACACGGCGATGATTCGAAGTAGGTACACTGGCGAAAAAGGAACGATTAACATGCAAAATTTGTGTGGTAGAGGTTTAGTATACAGTATACCTACGTGTGAAATGTGGAAATACGAAAATACCGCGTGTTTATATTCGCCTAAGGTTTGTTTTACGTTTAAAGAGGTAATTAAAAGATGTAGCAAGTTTTTAGCGCAGGCAACAAAATCATTAATGTTATTTTTACGATGTTAGAAGTCGGCATTTGTGCGGTTTCTTGGCTTTTGAATTCGTTTTCCTTTATTACGTTCTCGGTTAATTTATTATTTAATTTATACGTACGTTGGTCGCGGTGCTGAGGTAAAGGTACACCTTACCTGTGCTATAGCTTACCCCAAAAACCGCCATAATTTAAAGCCTTGTTATATGGTACCCCTTGTGTGTGTGTGTACAAGTGATACGAATCAACGAGGGTAATTTTTCGAAATTTATATGGCTAAAAATACGCCATCGTTAGCGCCATGGTTGATTAGAATGCTCCTCGAGGAATATTGACATGGATGTTTTATAGCTGGGGGTCAATCTGAAAATCTTGTCCATTTTTTTGATCCATTTTCGTGTCTATAAATTCGGTCACGAAATTTCTTGACGGATACTTTTAGACGTTTTGTCCAACTTTTTTAGACTTTGAATAATTTTCCGATTTAAATTGACATTTCGAACTTGGAAAATTTTCAGAGATAGTCTAAGGTTGACTTTTGGACTTTTTATCAGACAAACAGTTTTGATGTTTTGAATTCAGAAAATTGACTCTTAGACATTTTGTCAAACTTTTTTGGACTTTGAAAATGTTTAAGGATTTAAATTATTTTTTGGACTTGAAAAATTCTAACTTTATGGACTTGAAAAATTTCAAGAAAGTTCAAATCAGACATTTTGTCCGACAGCTTTTTACCTAAGGTTGACTTTTAGACACTTAAGTTTTCTGATTTCTACTAACTTTTTGTGCTTGGAATTGGAATTCAAAAAATTTTCTAAAAAATTCCATTACAAAATTCACTTACGAAAATTCGTTACAATAACTTTAAGATATTTTGTCTGTCTTTTTGAACTTGAAAAATGTTAAGAAAATTTCAAATATCACGACCTTATGAACTTTAAAAATTCAATGAGCAAAAGCATATTCTATGTCTTATCGGTCAAAATCGAGTTTTTGGTCAAAATTGCCATTTTTTTGTCATTTTTCATTTTCTAGTCCAAACTGTCATTTTTTGTCAAAAATGCCAGTTTTTGATCAAAATTGTGATTTCAAAGTATAAAATGTAATTTTTGGTCAAAATCGTTATTTTTTGTAAAAAATACCAGTTTTTGGTCAAAATTGCCATTTTTTTTGTCAAAATCATCATTTTTAGTCAAAAACTCAAAATCATCATTTTTTTGGCACCCAAACTGTCATTTTTTGTCAAAATTGTGTTTTCAAAGTAGAAAGTGTAATTTTTGGTCAAAATTGTCTTTTTTTGTCAAAATTATCATTTTTGGTCAAAATTGTCATTTTTAGTCAAAATCATCATCTTTTTGACACCTAAACTGTCATTTTTGGTCAAAATTATCATCTGTTTGGCACTTAAACTGTCATTTTTGGTCAACATTGTGATCTCAAAGTAAAAAGTGTAATTTTTGGTCAAAATCTTCGTTCTCCACCAATTGTTTTTTTTTGTCAAAATTATTATTTTTGGTCGAAATTATCAATTTTGGTGGAAATTATCATTTTTTGCCAAAATTGACATTTTTTGTAAAAATTGACATTTTTTGTAAAAATTGACATTTTTTGTCAAAATTGTCATTTTTTGTCAAAATTGTCATTGTTTGTCAAAATTGACATTTTTTGATCAAAATTGTGATGTCAAAATAGAAAGTGTAATTTTTGGTCAAAATTGCCTTTTTTTGTCAAAATCATCACTTTTGGTTGAAATCGTCATTTTTAGTTATAATCATCATTTTTTTGGCACCTAAACTGTCATTTTTGGTCAAAATTATGATTTCAAAGTAGAAAGTGTAATTTTTGGTCAAAATTGCCCTTTTTTGTCAAAAATCATCATTTTTGGTCAAAATCATCGTTTTTGGTCAAAATTATCATTTTTCGTCAAAATTGTCATTTTTAGTCAAAATCATCATCTTTTTGGCACCTAAACTGTCATTTTTGGTCAAAATTGTCATTTTTTGGTCAGCGTTGTGATTTTAAAGTAAAAAGTGTAATTTTTGGTCAAAATCTTCGTTTTCCACCAATTGTTTCTTTTTTGTCAAAATGATTATTTTTGGTCGAAATTATCAATTTTGGTGGAAATTATAATTTTTTTGCCAAAATTGGCATTTTTTGTCAAAAGTGACATTTTTTGTCAAAATTAACATTTTTTGTCAAAATTGATATTTTTTGATAAAAATTGTGATGTCAAAACGGAAAGTGTAATTTTTAGTCAAAATTGCTTTTTTTGTCAAAATTATCATTTTTGGTCAAAATTATCATTTTTGGTCAAAATTGTCATTTTTAGTCAAAATCATAATCTTTTTGGCACCTAAACTGTCATTTTTGGTCAAAATTATCATCTTTTTGGCACTTAAACTGTCATTTTTGGTCATAATTGTCATTTTTTGATCAACATTGTGATTTCAAAGTAAAAAGTGTAATTTTTCGTCAAAATCTTCGTTTTCCACCAATTGTTTTTTTTTTTGTCAAAATTATTATTTTTGGTCGAAATTAACATTTTTTGTCAAAATTGTCTTTTTTTGTCAAAATCATCACTTTTGGTCGAAATTATCATTTTTAGTTATAATCATCATTTTTTTGGCACCTAAACTGTCATTTTTGGTCAAAATTATGATTTCGAAGTAGAAAGTGTAATTTTTGGTCAAAATTGCCTTTTTTTTGTCAAAATCATCATTTTTGGTCGAAATTATCATTTTTTGTCAGAATTGTAATATTTTGGGTCAAAATTGTCATTTCAAAGTAAAAATTGTCGTTTTTAGTAAAAATCGTTGTTTTTTGTCAATTATCATGTCAGAATTTGATGTTAGAAAGTTTAATGTTCTACAGTATAACAAAATGTCTAAAAGTACCTAAGAAATCATGAAAAATGCCAGCATTACATGTTGGACTTTTGAAACCTTATGAATTAAAAAAAACATATATCCAATCCATGTACCAATATGTCCGCTTGAAGAGTGGATCTATTTGCAAAATTTCTGAGATTTTTGACGACATTTTTATCATTTCTGCATTTCAATATTTATATTTTAAAAGGTGGTTTTCGATTCGAACGTTGCTTGATTTGATGATAATCATCGAAACTATGTTTCACCTTCGACACCGTCGAACAGGATTATTGAAATATATCTCGGACAGCTTCCACTATAGCAACATTCGCGTGTACAATACTGGAAGCTGGAAGCACACGTCATTTCTACATGCATAACTATCTTGTCTAATTACCTACGCTACCACATGGTATCTGTAGCTCGTTCACGACTACAACGTATAAAATCTGCAGCTAAAGTAAATAATTTATCGACATGTTGGCATTACGATGTATACGCGAGTACGGCGGATACTGGTTGTGAAAAATTAATTTAAAATCCAGCCGCAGTTTGTGATTTATTAGCGAGAAATTAATTTTCCAACCAGGTTGCCCAGCCAAGCGTTTCCTTTCTGTTGTTGTTTTTTTATTGGACATTCTGTACATAAATCCAAGCTCGATGGAGTTTTTCCGCCGAGTTTCCAGTGTATGATCTTGGGGCTATGGCGTTGGTATTTTTTTGCCTCCTTGGTTCTAGCTGCGATCGTACCAGGTATGGTTGATTAAGTACTTCGTATAGGTCCGAAGTATGCCGCTGGCTCGCATTAGTTCGGCTCTGTCTTTCGTCTTTTTTTTTCGGTCCAGGAATAAGCTTATTAACTAATTTCTTCGAATCGAATGCCAATCCAGAGGATTCCGACGTTCTCACGAATCACCGCGAATATTTGACTGCGCCAGTAGTGAGCATATCTAGTCCACAAGTACGTCTGGTAAAGTTGGTACATTTTTAAAAGTCATAAAATACACATTCTCATTAACACATCAAGCCAATGACTTGTATAAAAGCGAGTGCTGCCGTGTACTCTGAACGCATATCTCACCTGTTGCATGTTCATTCGTCATGCAATAAACATCCTAATCACGAATTAAAATTGTATTTTCGATAAGTTAATCGGCGCGATTTTCAACACCTATTCTATTGTGTTGTTATATAGAAATACACTCTATGGACGTGTATACTTATTCTGTCTCTTTTTCAATTCTTTTTCTATTGCTGAGGTTACCATGCGTACACAAATCGACAAGCAGTAGCTGTGTAGATGCGAGAGGAAAATCATATTAATGTTTTTCTCTCTTTCTGTTTCCTCTCGACGTCCTCCTTATGTAGTATGTACTGTATAAAATATGATTCAGAATGAAGCACGCTGAAGAAAGCAATTTAGTGGGAGTGTTCATCTTCACGGTTATGCAGCCGGGTCTCGAGCTTAATATACATTGTCGCCGTGTATTAACGCGTTTAATGTATATATAGTCGTGAGAAACAACACCCACGCCACCGAATCGGCTACTCAGGCACGAGTTTCGGGATTGCTTATTGAACGAAATTAAAAGAATGTTCGTCGTGCGCCGCCGTCTTAGTCTTGCCACTTCGCCAATTGTAATTATAATTCCTAAAATATGTAACATTTACTCGATGGATGTTTTTAATATGAATTATTATCTAACCGACTGGTTCGTATCGTTAGATCGTACGCAGAGATGAGTTAATGAATGGATGGTCAATGTTCCGGTCGTGAATTTGCCTCTTCGGTTGAGTTTCCATTTCACTTGGTTATGTAAGGATGTGTTTTTATGAAGGAAATTTAGTCGTCTAGGATCGAAGTATTAAGAAATACAAAGTCAGATGAGCCTAAATTTTTTCAAGTTCGAAAAAAAAGTTGCTCACATTATAAACTTTTTCAGAAGTCCAGAAAGTCAGAATATTTGAAATTTTCACTAGTTTGAAGAGTTAGGTTAATCCAGTGCAACAAAATGTCAATCTTTGAAAACCTGAACAGGCCTTTTAAAAAATTCAGATGAAAGCTGTCTGACAAAATGTCTAAAAGTCATGACTTTTTGGACTAGAAAAATTTAAGAAATTTTTGTAAAAAGTCCCTCAAGTTTGCTAAGTTCTCCAAAAAACAAAAATCGAAAATTGTTAAAAATGCCTGAAATTTTGAAAATATAGTCATAAAGTTCATAAAAACCATTGAAAATGTGGTAAAAGTTGTGAAAAAGTAGTCAAAATGGCGCGGTACCGAATAAAACTTGTCTTTGTCTTTGTAAAGAATTTCATAAAAAACATTGAAAATGTTGCAAAATTTGTTGAAAATTCGAGAAAATTGTCTAAAATGTTTTAAAAGTTGTTCAAAATTTCTAAAAAATCATTGAAAATGTTGCAAAAGTTGTGAAAAAATCTTCCCAAAAAAGGTAAAAATTATCAACATTTTCATAAAAAACATTGAAAATGTTACGAAAGTTGTTGAAAAGTTGTGAAAATAGTCTAAAATGTTGTAAAAAATGTTCCAAATTTTCATAAAAATCATTGAAAGTGTTGAGAAAGTTGTTGAAAAGTTTTGAAAATTGTCTAAAATGTTTTAAAAATTGTCCAAAATTTCATAAAAATCATTGAAAATGTTGCAAAAGTTGTGAAAAAGTCGTATAAAATGTCGAATATTTCAAAATTTGCATAGATTTTTTGACAATTTTCAATGATTTTCATGACATTTCGAACATTTATACATCGTTAAAGGCATTTTACACAACTTTTTCAGCGTTTTCAATGATTTTTTTGAAAGTTTGAACAACTTTTACAAAATGTTAGACAATTTTTTCGACTCTTTCACAACTTTTGCAACATTTTCTATGATTTTTGTGAAACTTTGAACAACTTTTATAACTTTTTGAAAAATTTTCACCACTTGTTCACAACTTTTTCAGCATTTTTCACTACTTCTTCTCAACCTTTGCAATATTTTCAGTGACTTTTAATGAAATTTTGTACATTTGTACACCAATTTATGCATTTTCCCCGACATTATCATAAATTTTCACACATTTTCAATGATTTTCATGAAATTTTGAACAATTTTTACGACACGTTGGACAATTTTCAATATTTTCGATGAGTTTTATGAAATTTGAAAACTTTTACGACATGTTAGGCAATTTTCAACATTTTTAATGATTTTTATAAAATTATTGACAAATTTCATAAAAATTATTAAAGCTGTTGCAAAAGTTGAAAAAAATCATCAAAAATGTCAAAAAAAATTCATGAAAATTGTGAATCATATCACATTTTTTATGACTTTTTCACAACTTTTGGAACATTTTCAACGATTTTTATAAAATTTTTCTCAATTTTTACGAAGTTCCATGAATTTAGGAATACTTTTTCACAACTTTTGTGACGATTTTCAATATTTTTGATTTATTTTGAACAACTCACAAAATTTTAGTCAATTTTCATGACTTTTTCACAAATTTTTTACAACTTTTGCAATGTTCTCAATGATTTTTATGATATTTTGAACAATTTTTACAACTTTTTCGACAACTTATTATTTTTTCTCAACTTTTGCAACATTTTCAGTTACTTTTTATGAAATTTTGAACAATTTTCACGACATGTTAGACAATTTTCAATATTTTTAATGATTTTTATGAAATTTTATACAACTTTTACAACTCAGTTGTTGAGAAAAATGGCCATTTTCAAGTGACATGTTTCACCAATTTGGACGATTTTCCAAAGAACGCGAAAAAGCTCGTGTCAAATTGTAGGGTTCGACACAGATCAGATGAATTTTACCTACTCCGCTGCCGATTTTTCTAGCTTTTTCTACACTCCGCACTCCCCTTCAGCTTTCATGCTGAAAATTTCAAACTTTCAACAGTTTGGTCGTTTCAATGGCGGAATATTGACTTACGTTTCTACGCAAGTTTCTACGCAACGTTTTAGAAGTTTTATAAAATTTTTAGGGTTGAATTTTTTTTTAAATCATCGAAAATTAACTAGGTATTTATTCGTTTTTTAATGGGAAAATTTAATAATTTTTCTAAATTTTTAGATTAGAGTTTCTTTATTAAGATCTTGATTATCATAGTTTTTTGAATTCTAGAAATTTTGAAAAATGGTTTGACAAAAATTCCACAAATTCTCTAATTTATTGAAATTTTGAAGCGTTCATTAAATGGTCTGAACACCGCCCCCCCTCCTCCCCAGCAAAGAAAATGTAAGTGTAAATATTTTTGGAGCTCACGTTTTTCGTTTTTTATTTCAACTTCATCACCCACTTACTTGCAAAATCGGGTTTAATAGTTAAAAATTTGGAGACTTGGTTAGTTCTACTCTTGACATGATTAGATTTTTGGTTGATTGAGCCCATGAACGATTAGACAGTGTGATTGATCGGGTGATTGAGCACTGAGACGGTGAGCTACTTGAAATAATTGGACGATCGAACAGTTGGACAGTTGGTCAGTTTGATACTCTGATGATTACTGATTGGTTGAGCATGTGGAGATTTAAATTCTTGGGATGATCAGATTTTTGAACTATGTAGTGCACGATTGAACATTCTGTATTCGTATAAGTTGTTTGAAAAAGACATCAGATATTTTGAACGGCTCTAGTGACACTCCAAGAACATAATTATCTTCGGGTTGTCAATTTTGGCATCGGAAAACTAGGTATGGTGTGATACAGTCGATTATGAAACTCGTCTTAACCTAAATTCTCTTCGGATAAATTAAACGAGCACGTGAAAAGCTTTCGAGGTGACATTTTACAGGATACACGAATCGTCGAAAACTTTTTCTCTCTAAAAAAAAAGTACTGTTACACAGTTCAACAAACATGTTAATCGAATAATACGCTCGAAATAGTTTGTGGCAGAGGTAGAAGTACATTTAAAATTTTTGCATGTAGGTTACGATCTTGTTATCGAGTCTTTTTAAGTGGATTCATATACTCGTATGTGTACATACATTTACTACAGAGTTTGAACGAAAAATCTAAACTTGAAGTTAGCGTTCGGTAAAGGAATAAATTACATATACCATGTCGTTGTCAACTCAGCTGAACTCTTTTGATTCGTGAAATTACTATAATGAAGGGCAGGAATGGAGGTAAACGGTTCAGAACTCTTGAATATCGTTCGACGGGTTAAAAATTAATTTTTCAACTTGACGATTTATTTAATACACTTTGGAGTTTTTGGACATACTCGTACACGTGCCTCTCGAACTTATAAAAGATTTCATTTTCAAACATCTTTTAAATTTTAAATCAAATAGTCTGGTAATTTTATCTGTAAAGGAGCATTATAAAGGGTGAGACGGCTTATTGAAATTTTTCGAACAGGTAACCCCTTATAAAAATCGTGCTTTTTTGTACGTAAAAAACGTGCTATTTCTAAATTTGAAAAGTTTGCAATAAAATTTAAATTTTCGCGTCGAATACCAACGTTTGACTCCTTTCCCATGTATTTTCATGGTAATGGAAACATGTTGATTAATTTTCACAATACGTGTGTGAAGTTCATTCGGTTCATAAGTTGCTCGAGAGTTTTTTTTATTAGCCGAATGTTTTAATTAAAAAATATAATACGAATTGGACGCAGTTGAATTTTTGTCGACGCGACGGTTATTTCCACCGACTCGAAATAGACATCGTCATCGAGCTCTGCGAAAATAACAAAAATTAAAAAACAATAACACGTAAAAGAGGAAACCCTCCGCCGTCGAAACCATCTTTTTCAGCGAAGGCGTTTCATTCGAAATGACACTCGGCGCACCCCGTACGTATTTTTTTGTCGAAACTCTATCGACAATGAGGAAACCCCTTATCTGACATTTTCCATTTCCGTTTCGGAAATTTACAGTTTTTCAGTCGCTTTATTAACGCTAGTGCGACAACGTGTGTTCCCAGATGTTGTTCGGCGGCGCGGCGGCGAAGTTATCGTTGACGTAACAAAAAACCCAATGTATTCCACATTCTGTTTATTATTACTCGGCTACATAAAAATCTACATCGCTTTGCTAATAATTCCGTATTCGTGGAGTCGTATTTGTTGTACGTAGATAAATCTCTTTTCATTAATACGTCTCGTGTTCCGTTTCAAAGTACCATTTCACACCCCTGTATTCATAGCTTTTCATTTTCATGCGAGGTTTTCTTTTTGCCACCGCAATGAAACTCGTTCTTGTTTTTTTCTGATTTACGACGTGTTTGGTGCTTTTTTTCCGGGGTATTTGTAGCATAGGATATGCTTTTACTAAGATCTCTTGTTGGAAAAGCTGTACAAAAGTCATGAAAAATACATGAAATGGTGTTGAAATTGTCAAAAATTTCACAAAAAATCATTGATAATAATGCAAAATTGTGAAAAAGTCGTGAAAAAGTCATGAAAATGGGTAAAACGATGTATAAAATGTAAAAATTTCATGGAAATCATTAAAAATGTTGAAAATTTTGTGAAAAAGTCGTGAAAATGCCTGAAACGGTGAAAAAATAATTAATAATTTTATAAAAATCATTGAAAAATTTTCAAAACTTGAGAAAAAGTCGTAAAAATGTTGTTCTAAATTTCATAAAAACCAATGAAAATGTTGAAAAATTTGCGAAAAAATCGTGAAAAATGTCTGAAATGATGTAAAAACTGTAAAAAATTTCATAAAAAGCATTGAAAATTTTGCAAATGTTGTAAAAAAGTCGTAAAAATTGTCGGAAATGTTCTAATGTTGTTTAAAATTTCATAAAAATCATCGAAAATGTTTTAAAGCTTGCTGAAAAGTGGTGAGAAATACCTGCAAAGGTTTAAAAATTGTCAAAAATCTCATAAAAATCATTGAAAATGTTGCAAAAGTTGCGAAAAAGTCATGAAAGCCATTCAAATTGTTGAAAAAATTGTGCAAAAGTCGTGAAAAATGCTTGAAGCAAAATAAAAAATTTCAAACATTTCATGAAAATTATTGAAAATGTTGCAAAAGTTGTGGAAAAATCGTAAATTTTCGCAACATTTTCAATGTTTTTCACGATATTCTTGTCAATTTTTACATCTTTTCAAGGATTTTTCACGACTATTGCAAAATTATGTCAACAATTTCAGCGACATTCACGACTTTTTCATAACTTTTACAAAATTTTCAATGATTTTTATGAGATTTTTGACAATTTTTACATTGTTTCAGGAATTTTTGCACCACTTTTACAATATTTTCGATGATTTTCACAAAATTTTGAACAACTTTTACAATATTTCTGACGATTTTCACGACTTTTTCACAACTTTTTCAACATTTTCAACATTTTCAATGATTTTTATGAAATGTTCAACATTTATACACCATTTTATGTACTTTTCGTTTCTTTTTCACAAAGTTTTCAACACTTGAAGCGATTTGCGTTATTTTTTTTACAAATTTTTCAACGTAATCAATGATTTTTATGAAATTTTGATCAATTTTTTCACTGTTTCTCGCATTTTTTATGACTTTTTCACAAAATTTCAACATTATTAATAGTTTTTACTACTTTTTCACAACTTTTGCCACATTATCAATGATTTTCATGGAATTCTTGACAATTTTTACACCGTTTCAGGCATTTTTCACGACGTTCCTATTATTTTTCTACATTTTCTTCACGACTTTTTCACAACTTTTTCAACATTTTAAATGATTTAAATGAAATTTTGACTTCACATCATTTTAAACAATTTTCACAAATTTTTCGCAACTTTTTGCAACAATTTCAATGATTTTCAATGATTTTTTAAAAATTTTAAACATTTTTTACAACATTTTAAATAATTTTCTTGGCTTTTTCACAACTTTTGCAGCATTTTCAATGAAATTTTGACTTTTACAACATTTTAGACAATTTTCACAAATTTTTCGCAACTTTTTGCAACAGTTTCAATGATTTTCAATTATTTTTTTTCGAAATTTTAAACATTTTTTACAACATTTTAAATAATTTTCTTGGCTTTTTCACAAATTTTGCGGCATTTTCAATGAGATTTTGACTTTTATTACATTTTAGACAATTTTCAGGACTTTTTCTCAACTTTTGCAACATCTTCAATGATTTTCAATGAATTTTTTGAAATTTTATATAGTTTTTATAACATTATAAACAATTTTCTCCGCTTTTTCACAAATGATACACAGTTTCAAGTATTTTGCTCGACATTTTCACTACTTTGGTAACATTTTAAATGATTTGTTATGAAAATTTGAACAAATTTTACGATTTTTTAACATCTTTTGTTGCATTTTCAATAATTGGGTATTTTTAAATTTTGAACAACTTTTATAACATTTTAGACAATTTTCACGACTTTTCAATAACTTTTGCAAAATTTTCAATGATTTTTATGAACTTTATGACTTTGACTACCTTTTCAAAATTTCATGCAGTTTTAAAGATTTTTACTCTTTTTTTTTGGAATAGTTGCCCAACTTGAGGGATTTATTACGACAATTTCTTAAATTTTCCTCGTCTAAAAAGTCATGACTTTTAGGAATTTTGCCATACAGCTTTCACCTAATTCTTTTTCAAAAACTAGTCAGGTTGGGCTAGATTAACCTGGCTTTTAGAACTTTGGAAAATTTCAGAGATTCTGATTTTCTCTGAAAAGTTTACAAGGTCAGCAGCTGTTTTTTCGAACTAAGAAAAATTTAAGAATTTGTTGATATTTCCAACCAATTTTTGAGCTTGAAAAATTTCAGATAGATCACTCTGACTTTTAGGCAATTTATATTATACAGAGGTTCACCCGCCTTTCAGGCATTTTGTCATAGTTTAGACTTCATTTATTTGAAAAATTCAAGTGATTCTGATTTTTAGGACTTGTAAAAATTTGGGGTATTTCAAAATTTGATTTTTAGATAATTTATCAGACTCCAAGCTAAAACCATTTAAAAGATGAAAAGTGGCATTATTTTGTTAAAAGTTGATTTTTTCTTTCCAAAATTTTTCAAAAAGGTCTGTCATGTTTTGAATTTTGGAGTTGAGCAAAAAATTATCAACTCATTTTGTAGAACTCAAAAAGCTCAACAAAAAATGATTCTTACAAAATTTTGCATAACTTGAAAATCGAAGGGGTTACGAAGCTTACAAATTTTCAAATCATTGCAGCTCCTTCAATTTTAGAGTTAGATAAAATATGAATATAACTCATTTTGTAGAGTTTAAAAAGTTGTACAACAAATTTTCAAAATAAATTACCTATCTATATTATCAGCGGAATTACGGCGTAAACATGGTTTACGTAGCTGCATCTCCGGTGTGAAGGCATTGCACCACTAGAACACCCTGTATAGCTGAGAAAAATCATAGTTGGGAGAATGTTTTCGATGTAATTGTCGTGTACTCGATACGACCGCTACATTGGTATCGTGTTTGGTCGTATAAAAGCTTTTATTGAAATTAGATCGTTTTCGGTGCACTATTTGTGTAGACGTAAACGCCAAAACCCGATATTGTAGCTACGTAATTAAAGCGTTTTAATGAAACCTCGCGGTTTTTGTACCTTCTATATATAGATATAAGGTTGAAGCAACGCGATGAGAAAATCTTCTCTATGCCCTTACACCGGCGAGCCTCGCGCCTCTACATAAAGCTACTAATGCATCAACTGTATATCCATCGGACAGCGGGTTATTTAATAAACTCTATAGTAACATAATTATACGCCTCGCAGTTGTATCAAAATACAAGACAACTTCCATCAGCAATCGTCCATATTACTAACCCGAATAGCTCCTCGGGTAAAGTTCGGCGATAATTAAAAAATTATCCAGTCGACTACCGAACACTTCGGCATCGTATGTGCCAAACACACCAACGAATCAAACCGAGAGTGAAGACTCGATTTTTAAAAGATAATTTCGATAAGATATAACATTACGTTCTTGTCGACCACAAAACAGAAAACACTGCCAGTGCAACGGCAAACGACAAGAATTATTACCAAGGTGACCGCCTACCGCTATAATAAATCGCTTTTCTACATTCACACCTCCCGCACCACCCTCCGCTTCTGTTAAACACAAGCTCGGCCAGTGATCAAAATACATGTACGTATGTAAGCTGTGAATATTGACGCCTTCTTCGGAACCTGCTGACAATCTAGACAATAGAAAATATTCTTCGGTTTATACGTATCTCATCTTTTAATGATTATTTTCTTTTCGTAAACGAATTGTATTCTTGTACCTTTTACATCGCCTGCTACACCGAATGAATTTAAATTTAAATTCGAAGAATTAGCTGCCAGATTATTACTACTCGTATAGTTTAATGTTAATACAAATATCGCTAGACAGCTTCATCAGTTTGTAGCGGATTAACGAATGAGAGAAATCGTTTCGAAAAATTGATACAAATTTAGTACTTGATGAAGGGGCGTGTGACTGGTGAAAAATTTTCCTAGATGGGTTGATAAGCTACGGTTTGGTGAGAAGATAAGTACTAAATAAATACAAATTAGTTGGTAAATTAATTGGAAGTTGGAGACGAAGGGGGTATACCTTTGGTGAGCAGGATCTAGAAACATAAAAGAAAATAAGCATCTACGTAGGTACCACGACTATACGATAATTTGCAATAATTGACTCTCTAAACTGGAATTTTTTATGGCAAAAATAATTGAAAAATTTATATGCAAAGATGTGGAATTAATATGAGATGCAGTATGTACTATGCAGAATTTATTAGAGCAAGTGGAGGGCAAAAATTGAAGAATTTTTTTCCCGAGGTAAAATAGTATGTGCTAATAAAATTGCTAACTAATAAAAACAAAACACATGCATTTAAATTAGGTAATACGATGTCAAAATATTGAAGAAACAAATTATTCATTTTAAATTAAATTAAAGGTCATGTGAAGCCCCAGCATAATTCCTAAAAATAAATTTATCGAATTGTTCTTATAATAAGGTGGGTGACCTGAGTCTTGTCCAAACTAAAGGCATCTCAGGGCAGAGTTGGTCCCATCATTAATAAGTCATAAATTAAGAAATCAAATTCAATGAAAATTATTAAAAAATGTTGTAAGAGTAGTTCAAATTTCGTAAGCAAATTAAAAAATTCTATAAAAATTAAACGAATATTTTTGAAAAAATTCGAGATATTTTCAATGATTTTCATATTTTTTTAACCATTAGCACAAATTAATACACAATTCAATGAATTCTCAGCGATTTAAAACACTTTTTTCAACTATTGTAACGGAATTTTCAACAATTTTTATGAATTTTTCGTAAAGTTGAAGATATTTTAAAAAGTTTTCATACATTTTCAAGCATTCTTTACATACTGTAGAAAATTTTACACGATATTTCCATCAATTTTTATGCCTTTTTAACCCTTTGTAACGAAATTTTCAATAATTTTTTTTTGAATTTTCAACTAATTTCACGTTGAAAATTTCACAGAAATCTTTGAAACAATAGCAAAAGTTTAGGAAAAGTAGTCAAAAACATCTGAAATGTTGTGAAAATTGTCAAAAATATTTGAAACGTTATAAATATTGTCAAGAATTTCAAAAAAATCATTGCAAGAGTTGTAAAAGTCGTTCAAAATTTCAAAAAATCATTGAAATCGATTAAAAAGACATAAAACGGTGTATAAATGTTCAAATTTTCATAAAAAGTCATTGAAAATGTTGCAAAATTTGTTTAAAAGTTGTAAAAAATGCGTAAAATGGTGTATAAACATTCAAAATTTCGTCAAAAAAACATTGAAAATGTTTGAAAATATGTGAAAAAGTCGGGAAAATTGGCAGAAATTTTTTTGTGAAAGTTACACAAAAATTTAATGAAAATCATTGAAAATGCAGAAAAAGTCGTGAAAAATGTATAAAACTGTGTAAAATCGTTCGAAAATTCATTAAAATTTTATTGAAGATGTTGCAAAATTTGTTAAAAAGTCGTGAAAATGTGTAAAATGGTAATAAACGTTCAAAATTTCATAAAAAATCATTGAAAATTTTGCAAAAGTTGTACTTCTTTACAAATTTTGCAACATTTTCAGTGACTTTTGATGATTTTTTGACATGGATATGTCTAATAGCTGGGGTCAATCCTAAAAAAGTGTCCATTT
>FIZU01020734.1:0-13930 GCA_900064475.1 Pseudococcus longispinus | reverse complement strand
CATTGCGTCATGTTGTGCTAGACACTAGTACTTATAACCCCCTTTAGGTGTTGGGGTCCAAAATTGAACCTAACGGCCAGAAGGTCGCGATTTTGCAATTACCTCAATTTTGCAATTACCCCACTACACCTTATAGATCTTGATGATAATTTCAAGAAATGTCATATACAAATTTCACCTAACTTTCTTTTTGAAGGAGATATGACAATTTTTAAATATTGGAAGAAGTTGAAAAATAATTTTTTTCATTTTTGATATAGCAATTGGCACTTATTATTTCTTTTGGGTTCTGTCTTCTGTCACGTAACCCACTCCATGGAGAAGGGGATGAATACGCCTCCTTGTGGTTGTGTAGGAGGAGCTACATCAATGCAGCCCCTCCCACTTCCAGCTTCTTAGTAAAGGAGACTGAACAAAAACGCGTGAACCAGCGACGAGTGTACAAAGAACACTAACGGATTCACATCATTTTCAATCCCCTCTTCTTTTATTGGGGGCTGCGTTACATCAAGATCGATGCGTTACATCAGCTCCTCCCCTCCCACCCTTTCTAATACTTCACAAAAAATGATCGACATTATTCTCCACGCCTCATCCGTGCCATTTGAGAGCCTGAGAGGATTGAAAGTAAACCTATAACTTTTCAATTAAGAAAGGAATTAATTAATTTAATTTTACAGTTGTCCAGATGACGTGTACTTGAAGAGATTAACCCTCGAAGACAACGTGGACCTAATCTACGATCTTTGGACAAATAAAGTAATTCATACAAAAGAAGATATCATAAACATAATTTCAAAGAGTTTTGCTTACGGACTTCTATCCAAATCAAACAATGAATTATTGGCTTGGGTAATGCTATCCCATTATGGTGCCATAGGGACCCTATATACCCTAGAAAGTGCCAGGAAACGCGGATTTGCTAAAATTTTGGTGAAAAAGATTTCCAAAGAGCTGGCTCGTGAGATGATTCCACCTTATACTACGATAGTGGAAAAGAACATAACTTCTATTTCGTTATTTCGATCATTGGGATTTAATCAGATCACTCGTTTTAGGTACGTCAGTGTTGTGCAGAACTGAGAAATTACGTACTTATTGGTTTTATAGATAATTTATACCTATTTAATTTTTTCGATGAGCTGTAAATTGTACCTATAGACCTATTTTGTGGTTTAAAATAATTTGATTTGATATCAAGAGCGAAATAATGATTTCTTTTACGTAATTAATCGACGCCAAAAAGTCTTATAGAGAAAATTACTCGACATTAAATCCTTGAAAACTAAAACGTAAATGAAAGTGATGCAGTTAAGTACACGAACGAGATGAAGCCAAATGCGCAGATCAGATTTGATTTAAAAGTATTCGCATGTGTTCTATTGTCTGATGAGACAGGATGAGACAATTTTTTAGCAGATGAAAAATTTGGTCATGGCCTTGGGTTTGAATCAGACTGACGTGATTTATTTTCCGATGAATTTTTCATCATTTAATGAACATCTATTAGAGAGTAATTTGTTTTCAATTTTCATGTTATAAAATTAGAAATCTAAGTACGTAGGTAATGTACCTATAAATAATAAATTGGAATAAACCCAGATTATTCTTTGGAAAAATATATTTACTAAATGTCGATGTTGTTTGAAATGCAATCATTTTTTATTTCAAATAAATACACATTGTTCATCTCATTTTGGATCTTTTGGGTTCAAAAAAATTGATTTTCAAGAATTCAGTACTTCAAATCACTTCATACCTATCAAGTCCTTTAATACAAAAATTTGATCAAATTCACCCATAATTTTTTTTCATAGATCTCAAATATCGAAGTCATGTGCAATTTTTTCATATCAAAATTCTCAGAATGGCACGATGCAGATGAATAGGTAAAAATCCAACTACCTGTTGATCACGTATTTCAAAACGCAACTTCGCTTAGTATACTTTAGAAAAGGAAAAAATTCCACGAATGTTGAAGTTAACAAATTACATATGCAAATTTGCTTACGTATTGATATTATAATTTCTTTTGTGATATTGAATTGAACACATCGACGATGAAAAACGAAGCCACTCTTCGTGTTTCGTTTAATTAGCAATAAAATTGCAGAATTGTATAAAAATATTCAGACAGATAGATAGCAATTGTACAATACCAAATATGTATTCAGATAGGTACCTACCTACGAGTATTATAATTGGTGGGATTACCATTTTGACCACCTCTGACTCATTGATATCCGATGGAGCCCCCCGTTTTCGACTTTAGATTGCGAAACACTTTATATTTGACGCCAACCACTCTATTTCTGTTCAAACGTGCTCTATGGTAGTCTCGTGCGTTGTCTTATGTTCCTTAATTAGCGAATGTAGCTCATTTTAAAAATAACGTGAACAGACTTGTGTCGTGTACCTCGTGTTTAATCTCACATGTATTGATTTTTATACTTTTCTTGGAAGATTGTTGTTATTATTTTTTGAAACATTAATTTTTGGTGCTGTTTTTATTTTTTGTGGAATTTAATTTTTTTGAAATAAGGTAAGATTTTATTTTATTGAATTTCGCAACGGAATTAGCATGGTTAAATATTTTTCATTGTGTAAGATTCATTAAAAAAATCAAGTAAATAGGTAATTCCTACTTAATATTTTGATAAAAAAATTAGCGAAGTAATTAATTAACTTAATAGGTAATAAAAAAAATTAAATAATTAAAAAATTGCTTAAAAATACAAAATTTATCCAATGAATTTTTAAAAATGGGATTTCAAAGCAAGTATAAAAATTTTTGGAGAATAATTTGAAAAAATTGGTCATGTCATGTTGTATACCTTCTACCGACCAACCAATTTTTTTCTAATCATTTCAACATTTCACATCAAAATGAGTAGATGTTCAGAAAATTTGCAAACCAAATAGGCACTATGCCTATTTCAAAATCATATAATTGCACACTTATCGAATTACTTGGTAGTTAAAATAGTCATTTCCTTAGAAATGTCTATAAATATATCTAGTAGACTGAGAATAAAAATTTTAAATAATTTTTTTACCTTGGAAAAATTTTTGGCATATGAGTAGGACTCAAAGTAATATTAATAGAGTAAACACGATGAAAAAAATTATTAAATTTTCTCACAATTTGTCTTTTTAATGCAAAATTTACCCAATGTACCTGCTTTAACAATCTTATTCAAAATTTTCGGTAACTTGATTACTAAAATTTTTTCTCATCGGGAAAAACCATTTAAAACTCATCATTCGCAATTCTTCAAGTTCACATCATTAGAAAAATTAAATTCTATTTAAAAATTTACCATTCAGATATTTTTTTCTCAGTTTCATCATCTGTTTTTCATTTTATCCCAAAGGGAAGAAAATAAATTGCATAAATATTGTATCTAATTAACTATTGACGTCATTCGTTCATATTACGAGTATTTTCAAAAAATATACCTCGATGTTATTTTAAAACCCAGACAGCGCAACGGAATTTGCAAAAAGAAGACAGGGAGGACATCTCAAAAAGGGGTAGGGGTTTTCGTACTTTAATTTTTCGACTTTGCTTACATGCAATTTAAACCACGTCAATAAACGATTTCGAAATCAAAATCGATTTTTAAAAAAAGAAAGACAAGTTGATAAAAAATGTATATTCCTACGAGCTAATTAAGACGGCAAAATTTCGCGAATTATCTGCTTCGATTAATTTTTTTAAAACAATGTCTCTCTTATGTTTGCTCATCGAGGTCGATAATTCAAGATCTCTGATCTTTCTCAGATTACCAATTGTTCGAAATTTATTACGAATTGATAACTATTTGCATATCCAGTTCAAAGTTTGCACAGCTTATCAATTCGTATACATAATAAAAATTTTGTTATTTGGTATAAAAAGGTACTCGCATGTGAATAGAAAGATTTATTTTATTGATATACAGGGTGGCCCATCAATAAGGTGGATGGTTTTGAAAAAAAAACACTATACTGCAAAAATATCGAAAAATAAGCCTCCTGGAAAAAAATTAATGACTCTAAGGTGAAAGAGAATTTCAAATTCTACAATTTTCATTCCCAGAATTTTTTTCGTATCAGCCATAGTTTGGTCAGAAAATCCATATTTATGGGAAATTTACGAAATCAATAATTTCAAAAATAAAAAAACTTTTGATTGAAAAAATCTCGGAAACGAAATCCCCCTCTCTTAGAAAAAACTAATTGCTCTTGGGGGAAAGAAAATTTCAAGTTCTACATTTTTAATTCTTTGCATTTTCTTTTGTAGCACCCTTAGTTTGGCCAGAAAATCCATATTTTTGGGAAATGTACTAGTTTTGAAAATGAAGAAAAAAAACAAAAAAGTTTAGTACTTATAGATTTTGTAAATTTTCCATACACATGGATTTTCTGACCAAAGTAAGGGTGTTACGAAAAAAATGTAAGAGATAAAAATTGTAGAACTTAAAATTTTCTTTATCTTATGAACATTCATTTTTTTCGTAGGTGGCGTCGTTTCTGAGATTTTTGCAGTCAAAAGTTGTTACATTTTTGAAATTATCAACTTCGTTTCCCATAAACATGGATTTTTTGGCCAAACTAAGAATTCTACGAAAAAATTACAAGGGATAAAAATTGTAGAGCTTAAAAATTCACGTTTAAATAGGTTTATTTGTACATTCTGTATGTATTTTGATAATTTTAAAAATTTACAATGCCCTTATTTGTCCACTCGACAGACATTGAACCGGAACCATGCCAGAATTTCGTGATGATGTCTTGCAAGTTATTCCAGAAACCGACATCGACAAAGTTTACCAAGTTCTGAGGCGAGAATGGCCATTTTCTGGTTATGTAAGCGAGTTTTTTTTATATATTATTTAACCAGGTGTCGTATATGAATCAATGACCCTTGCAAAAAATTTCAATCTTGAATATAGAGCCAACTGGAACATCTGATTCTATCTGGCAACAATTTATTTCTTTTTTAAAAGTTTAATACCTATGTTAATTTATTTCATCTTGGTATCGATTTAGTATCAAAAAATCGAAATAATTGCATTTTTGAAGTCGATATATTTATATTTGAAGTTATTTTTCAGAGCTGTGGATTTTTGAAAACGTCTTACGATTGGCGTAAAAAGAATCCTGCCTTCGATGTATCATTATTTTATCATAGAGATGATGTAGAAAGTGGAATTTTTGTTGCAATTTTAAAATCGGTGAGTTTTTAATATACTGTATCCAGGAAATACTAATTTTGAAACCCAAATAATGTGCTTCTTAATTACTCTTCAATGAGTCAGATACCTGCTTACGTTAATGACTTCTTGAAATATTTTTCACAGGGCCACAGAACATTTGGTTTAGTGGTATATGCCCTAGAAGGATACGAATTAGAACTTGAGAGTATTCTTTTGAAAACAAAGAAAATTAACTGGAAAGGATTACCCATTATACAAGGAGTTCTACCAAGGCATACAAAATTACTGGAAGATATTGTTAAAAGAAAAGGATTCGGTACTTCTACCTACGTCGACACCACTTTACAACTCTTAAATCCTGAATTGGCCCTTGATTATGATACCGGGTTAGTAAATTTCGATGAAATAGTAATTACAAATGCATTTAAAACACCCAAATTATTCAGAGAACTACCAACTGTCTATTAAACTTGCATATCGTTTAACGTGTAGGTGTATAGGTAGGAAATAAAAGAAGGTAATTAAAGGAAAAATTTATGTCACGGAAAACAAGCTCGCTTTTATCCACTTAAACATCGGTACACATCTTGAATAGAGCAATATCGGCCAGAACTAATATCAATGTCACGAACACGCATTAATTTAATCATATTATTTCACCCATGCGAACCGGTTGATCGCGTTTTTTATTTGATCGCGTACTTTTGCAGCGAGAACAGGGGCAATGGAACGATCACGCCATAATCTCGTACGTTTTTCCTAAATACCAATCAAAATGTAAACTACCTTCGTCTGATTTTTTTTACACTTTCAATTCGTTCTATTAATAGAAGGAAATTGCCTGTTCCGCGGAAATTAATTATTTTTAAAATTTGTTCATACAGGTATCCGGATGACGTGTATGTAGCCAGGTTAACCATGGATGATGTGGATTTAATTTACGATCTTTGGCCATTGACTGATATCCACACTAAAGATGATATAATTAATTCGATCGAATTGGGTCCCTCGTACGGAGTGTTTTCTAAATTCGATAATGAGCCTTTGGCTTGGGTGATGCAAGCTCACTATGGTGCTATAGGAATGCTATACACCAAGGAAAACGTCAGAAGGCATGGATATGCTAAAATCTTAGTGATGATGATGGCCAAGAAAATGGTCGAAGATGGAATTCCACCTTATGCTATGATTATGGAAAGCAACACGAAATCGATTTCGTTATTCCATTCCATTGGATTTAAACAAATTACTCGTATGAAGTATTTGAAAGTTAATCAAAACTGAGCAATTAAAAAAAAATAAGTTCTATTTTATGATCTATTAAGTGATAATTGTGCTTAAAGCACGTGCTATCTATATATAGAAACATTTTCACATTGAAATGGTACCGTTATAATTATTAGTTTGAAACTTGGATCTTTTTTGCATACGTGCATGTATGTAAAAAAACTGCTGATTTTCACTTTAATTAAAGTGATTATTAGCCAGTTGATAGAAGATGAGTTCATTCGAAATATTCTAATTTCTAATAATGTATTGTTAAGCATTTTTGTACTCAGCAATATTGTTGTTTGTTGACCAGTGATATCGTGAAGAATAATTAATTATTTGTATTATTGATTACATCTGGGAATTATGTTAATTTAATAAGTTGATGCTATGAAACGAGATTTGTTCTGAGAATAAAATTACATTGTAAAAGAATAATGAATTGGAAGTATAGAAATGCTCGAAAATTGAAGTAAAAATTATTCTTAATATAATATTTAGTAGTGAACTTGAAAAACCAATCGATTTTATTGGTACTCTCAATGTGTCATCCTACCCTATTCTATACTTTTTTCCTTTAAAGAATTGGTATCATTTACCAATTTTCAAGTTCAAGTTTGAAAATGAAAATATAATTGCTAGTAGTATTTTGAATCAGAATTTGAATATTGTTCAAGCCCCCATGCAGACGGTTCCAGTTGAATAAAAATATAAAATAAAGCTGACAAGGGAAAAATATCTATTTATTTTAAAAATGAATAAAATTAAAAATTTTCTTATTTTCAAATGATTATACATAGAAGAAAACTGCCGATCTTGTTGTTTGCATTGGCATTTCATTCATCACATAAAGGACCAGAAGTTGAAACTGTCGCTTCTTCATTGTAGAATATTATTCGCTGCTGAGAGCAACTAATGCATACTTTCTTGCAAGTCTTCGTCATCATCAAATGTGTTTTCGCCAAGCATTTCCAAATTCCAATTCCAAATATATCGCTATCATTATCAAAACAATACATAATTTTTTCTTCTTACGAATTGAATTCATTTTTATTTTATAATTCAACCAACGAAAAAACGGATACTCGTATAACGAACAAAATATGAAACAAAACTTAAATTTTTTATGAAAAAAAAATCCATAAGACCATTGAAAACATTCGCATTTTGTACGTATTTCTATTGGTCCAAAACTTGGCTGACGTAATGATTTTCAGCCAATCAACACGTTTTATCGTTTATCAACAATATCAACCTACGTAATATTTCAATACCTCCATTTTCACGTTTTGTTTTTTTTTCTTTTATTTATTTACAAGAAAATTAGCGATAAGCAAGCAAAGATAACGGTATGAACTTCTCACGAAGTTTTCATTAGACACACATAAAAGCTGATTCCGACAGAGGCGTAACGTTTGTGATCGTTCAACTGTGATTTTTTTACGTAAAATTTGTAGTTGCTTAATTACAGTCAATTAAAATTTGAAAAATTTGCTTTCCATGCCACCAACAATGACTACAGATTACTTCAGTATGTATAATGGGATGTTCTCAAATTCAATACCAAGCGACCCAATGGCTTCTCCGGTCAAAAAACTGGAGAAATCTGAAGCATTAGTTAAAGCTCGTTCACTGCTGGAAACAAAAGCTATCCATGGTAAGTTACGAAAAATTTCTCCAAGTTTTACAAAGTGTTACATGATTGTGTTTCTTGATTCAGTTGATGTACCTCCGGTGGATGATGCCTTCATTTTACGATTTTTAAACGCGAGGAAAATGCACATCGAGAATTCCGTCCAACTAATGCTTAATTACTTCGATCATAGGAAAAAGAATCCAGCTTTATTTGAGAATCTCACCGTAAACGATCCTCTCACTCAGAATTGCTTAAGAGATGGACTACCTCTTGTACTGAAAAACAGAGACAGGTTTGAAGAAATTTGATAGGTACCCATTTAGATTATTTTCTTTAACGCGAGTCATTGTTTTGATTTTCTATACAGGAAAGGAAGAACTGTTGTACTTTTCCTTATTTATTATTGGGATCATTCGAAATACTCGATTGAAACTATTTATAAAGCTTTGCTGTTAACGATGGAATATTTACTAGAAGATAATCAAAATCAAATCAACGGTTTTGTTTTCGCTGTCGATTGGACGAATTTTAAACTTAAGGATTATATTGACATAAGCCCTAAAATGGTTAAATTGATGATCGATGGATTTCAAGATGCATTTCCTTCGAAATTCAAAGGGCTTCATTTTATTGGCCAACCTTGGTACGTTGATGGAATTATAACCGTTATGAAATCGTTTTTAAAAGAGAAGACTAAGCAAAAAGTAAGTTATTCGCATGTGTATATTAGTGACGTAGTTCTTCCTATATTTAATCGTTTTATTTGCTCGTAGTTTATTGTACATGGTTCAAATTTGAGTACTTTACACGAATATTTACCTCGCGACGTTCTTCCTCCTGAGTTGGGTGGTGAAGGAACAGCATACAGAACCGATGAATGGATCGAGTTATTGCAAAAATACGAAAACAGGTATTTACTTTTCTTTTCTTATTTGACAACTTGCCCTATAAATTGCATGTTGACAGTGGTAGGGAAATTGTGTAAACGCAAACACTCGAATTTTGATGAGATCGATGTGATTGACATTCATAAAACAAACTAACCGCAGCCTGAATAACTAAGTAAACTTCAATTAGGCGTAGAAGTTTTTTTCAATTCTGATGTTTTTAAAAATAGTGATTTTTTCCTGGTATTAGTTTTTATCTTTATTTCGTCGTATTAATGTTCAATTGTACGTCTTTTTTCAGATCTTCGTAATGTTGAATTGATGATTGAATTTTGAATCTCAGACGAGCTAATTTGTATAGTAAGCTATACAAGTAAATTGTATCTGTTACCTAAAATTAACTATAAGTTTATCTCGTAATTTTCTTGCAAGTCACAGGCGTCGATACGTAACAAGTTTTTTGTTTTATTTTTTCTCCTATTGTTTTTTGTCGTGAGAATTTGTTTTCGGAAACTACGAGTGATTAAAAGTAAGTACCTACGTAAACTCTTTCAAACGTATTATTTGTGTTTCTCATCTTCTTCCTTTGATAGGGTTACATTACGTCACATTATTGAATTTTTGGTGTTCATTTTGATGCTATTTTTTACGTAATTTCCTGCTCAATAAATTAACTTATTCCTGGAATCAAAAGTATTACTATTACTAATTCCTAAAATTTTTACATATTTTTGTTCCTTTACATTTAATGAAGTTCCACGTTTTATTACGAATAAGTATAAATTTCCTAAGCATGAAATCAAGGCATTCCTTCACCATTTTCAATTTTGTGATCTAATCACTTTTAAGGATAAAATTCTGTGAATGTTGACAATAAAATTGCATTTCTTATTATTTTTATAAGTTTACTTTTTTATAAGAATTGTACTTAAAATTTTAGCATATTTTCAACCTTTTATTGATTCAATCCATTTCTGTAATCTCTTTGCTGGTGTTTTGCGCAATTTTTATTTTTATTTTACTATTTTAAATTATTATTTTTAATTAAATGAAATATTAAAGCTTTTAAAAAAACGTATTTATTAATTATTTGATTCAATATCTATTCATAAGCCGACCACGATAACAGTTCTTATCTATTTAATAATTTTTCGGATCGTAACTCCGAATTCTAAAAAAACTGACTCATTTTAGTCCACCTCGTATAATTTTCATTTTGTCTCGAACAATTCGTTTGTCAAAAATATATAATTATCTCAATCCGCCATGCAGAAATACATTCGAAGACAGAAATTCCCTCGAATTTATTATTTCCGGGAGTAGTAAAAATGATAAACGAAAAAAATTACGTAGATAGTAATTTTATTATCGAAAAACGATGTAATCAAATTTGATCGATAACTTTGTCGTTTTTTATAATTCAACTTGAGTAGGACAAAGCACTTCTCGTATTTGCAGATGTAAAGAATGTATGGTTTTTTTCTTCAAAGATTACTCTTATCTAATACTTTATTACTTCATAGATTATTGCTTCTTCACTACGTACTTATTTCACGATGTTTTATCGATGTATTTATTTTGATTTTCTGCAAAACGTTATTCGGTCATGTTTTCATTGCTCTTGGCAATATACCTCCGCGTGCAGAATATAAACAGATAATTTATTTTCCAGACCAACGAAGTACATTTTAATTAAAATAGTTTCCCTACGCATAAAACGAGCAGTAATTTCTGGTGCTGTGGTGTTGCAGCAATACAAAACAATACACTATAAAAACAGCACGCTGCGTAGTAAAAGAAGCAATGAAACATTCGCTTCATCAAATTGCTTTTCACTATCTATCTATCAAGTATCAATCAACCATAATATATGAATATGAAGACCATAGAAACCTCATTATCAGCTTTATTACCGCGCACCATGCGTAGATACGCTTTTTCAATGTCGATTGTCGAATATCGAGTAGCGAAAATGTGTCGCTTTGGTAAATATTCATAATGTGGAATTTTGCATGAAAATATTTCATTTTCTCTTTACCAAAGACGTGGAAGGACAAGATAGGACAGGTGCGAGTGGACAACAGCCTGATGGAAGGAGAGAGAGAGAAGACAGACGCCGTCATGTTGGCTGGCGAATAATGCCATTGGCTGAAAAAGTAACACATTCGGTGACGTCATTGGTTAGCTTCATTTACATGCCTTACGTAATTTCAAATTTTATATTTTCATAAAATTTTGCCATGATAATGGAAATTTGTGATAATAATAAATTCTACACGTCTCTTGCAACTTTCATTCCTAAAAGTTATAATTAGATACGAGCTACGAAATATTCTTCAAGAGCAGCTGTTTGTTTTAAATCTTAAGTAATAATTGGTGCGATGGGAGTAAGTATAATTTTGATCTATTTATCAGCGATAGTCGTAAAACGAATAGAATTAATTGAAAATTCGATCGAATCATTTATCGAAAATGATTTCGAGCTTAATAAAACGTACATGTACAATCAAATGTACAATCGTTACAATTTTTCGCTTGTTTACAAACAAAACAATGCAAATTAGACAAACTTCATCGAAACCGTTCACGTAGTTACAATTTTCAATCATGTCATGACAACAAGTTTGTATGCTTCGTCAAATATCCAACACTTATGTACTTCGTCGAGTGATTTTTCGAAAATTCAAATCTATCGATAAGTGAAAAAATTCGATAACTTTGTCGTACGATTAAATTTTATGAAAACGTGTCGTTACACCAGTTACACTTATTAATTTTAATAATGCTCGTAAAACGAATAAGGTGAACGTGGCTTCATCGATTGTTTTTCTTCGGTATTTTCCATCGTATCGCGGAGCTTTTCCTGATACGACTAATTGGATTATCTGTTCTATCGTGTTTATAAATGTACTCTCGGTTTACGTAACTTTCATTATGATTTTTCCCCATAGTAAAATGTCGACTGAAGATCAATCACCGGAAGAAAAAAAGATCAAAAAAGCGAATAAAAATGAATCTCATATACCAGTTCTTTCTCCAACCCATTTCAAAAGGACCGGATCGTTGAAGCTGCGAAATGAGATGCGAATGCCCCACAAATCCGAGCCGTCTTCGTCTTCAACTCCGCCGCTGAGACGTCATAGAAGTCTGGTATGTCGTGTTTTTTCATTTTATCGACTATTAATATTTTAATGGTTAATTATTTCACGTTTATAGCAAGGATTAACATCGCCAGTGTTGCCGAGGAGGCTGGATAAAAGTTTCGAAAGAGATGACGACTTAGATTCTGAGAAAAGTTTCGGTAGCAGTTGTGGAAGCTTATGTGGTCATTCGCCCTTTGCTCATAATGGGACTACGTACAGTGCTCGTAATATGAAATATATTTTCCATTGTACCTCTAATAGTGGCAGCGAAGAATATCTGACTCCGACTCAAAGAGCTAATCGGACTATTAAAAGATTAAGGGTTCGTATAATGAATTCTGTAATTGAAATTCACCCGTGCTTTAATCAAGTCATAATCTATCGTATTCGTACTCGAATCTAATATCAGCATTATATTCCTAACATTCCACGGGCCATTGCTTCTACAGCGGTACACTAACAATGCCAACGTGTCCTCTAAAACATTAAATGTCTTCATTATAGAGTAATTTTTACACCTTGCTCAGCCGTCCTTGTCGTGTACCTAGTCTAAATTCTAATTCGTGATCTAGAAACGATCGGTGCTCGCTTCGTTTAAACTCGTATCGTCGTTATTACATCTCAGCTTCTGTACGATACCATTTTAATGAAGAAATTCGTTACCCTACAGCGTATGCTGGCCGATGCTCAATCCGAGCTGATTGAAAAAGATCACGAAATCAGTAGATTAACCAAAGAGGTTGTAGAACTACGTTTATTGAAAGCTGGTAACATGACGACTAGCGACAATTACGATACCAGCGATGAAATGGATTTCGCCGAACCTATCAATATCATCAGTAAAAATAGCCCTAGATTTATGGATGTACTTCACGAAGAACTTGACAGTGTTAGTAGTCCCATGGTACAAGAAGTCGGTGAGCAAAATAATACTTCGACTAATCCACCGCAGGATATCCGAGGGTAACTAACACTTCCTTTTTTTTTTTTACGGTGACAGTACCTAAGTAGTAAGTACATAGCTTTTGAATAACACCGATCTTGTAATCATTCTTCGGCATTCTTTTTTTCGTTCTGTTTCGTAAAATAATTATTTATCAAGGTTATACCGCTATTGTGTAATTTTTATCGTAAAAAAGTCTCATTTAAATGTTGTAAACGTGATAAATGGGGTACGATTTTTTACTCTTCGTAGCTTCGACGTTATCAAACGCTATTATTTTACTTAAGCTCGCTTTTTTTTTGTCAAATAAAATCAATAGGTCAGTCAACATGCGATATTGCGTTTTAGATGTGAAAAATTCGAAGGATAGTCCGACTATCGAAATATCTCATCGGTTAATTTATCAACTGAATGTTTACATTGGTGCTAAAAATATCCCAAGTTGATGTGTTTAATCGACGAAAGATTATTATTGAAATGATAAATTCTGAAATTTCGCTATCATTCGTTTCCTAGATTTTATTAATGATTATTTTTTTTTTTTTAGAAAAATATGCTTTGGGTCTAAGAGCTTAGTCGGGTAAGAATGGTGATTCGGTCCTTGGCTGGGATTTTCCAACTTTCTAGCAGAAGTTAGTACTTATGGTATGAAAACTCGCTGGTAAAAATTTTGGACCCCTACCTCACCCCTAACCTCTCATATTGCCCGAAATGTCGTATTCCCTTATAAATTTCTGTATTCTAAAATTCTCAACCGAATTTTTTCAAACTGGCAGGGATGATGGAACAGACCAAAGGTCATCTCTGGAAATTTTTTCAATTTTTTTCGAATCTTCTTTCATACTGAAATC